>JAQGAF010000454.1:0-51383 GCA_034687865.1 Kryphioiulus occultus | reverse complement strand
GGCTAATCATAAACCACTTCTTACATTTTGATTGGCTGAAATCTATGACGTCACTAATGGTAGACCCAATCGGCATCCAACCTTCTGGCTCGTTCATTATATATACGGTTTCGGATTCATGCCCTCCTTCATTGAACTTCTGGCATTTTAGAGGAATGTTTGGAATGGTAAGTTATTTTCCGCTATTTTGTTTTTTATTCATCTAGCTTTTTGCGTTTTGTTTGCGATTTTATCTCGTTTTTCTACTCTTTCGAAAAAAACATTCTTTGAAATTGGAGTGAATTAGGCCCTCGTAATGAAAATGTGTTTCTTTAATCGTATCATTTCGTGTATTTTGCTAGATTGGGCTCAATTTCAAAGTGCCCGCTTGAGTGCCGATTGAATCATGAGTGAAATTTTTCAACTCGCGCAGCGTCATCACGCGGCAATTTTTTAACACAGGCACATGTTCTTATCGTCGGGCCTGAGTAATTTAGGGGCTATGGTACAGCACGATCGATTTGTCAATTGAAATATAATTTTGTAATAAAGCCTTGCGCGCCACCACGCTGACCCACAGAATACTTCATACACGATGCTGGACTTCAATCTTATTAAAGAGGTGGCACTGCATGGTTATAGAGCTGGTGACTGCATGCTTTTTATAAAATGCCGTACTATACACTGAGTGAAGCTTTCAACGAGTTGTATATGCGATTGAAGAATGGCGCGTTCTATAAAAAATTTGCGCGTTCTAAATGTGTTGTGGAACGCTTGCAACTTTGTCAAGAAAATCCAGCAAGGTATGCTAGAAATCGATCTTAGGTGTAAAGATAACGTTGTAGTTATGCTGTCAATAAACTCTATTATAATCCCCACTTGTCATAGACAGTATAGTACTGAATTAGCGCTCTGCATTGGGGATACCCTAGGATATATTATTAGCCTACCCTGTTAAACATTTTTGATCTCTGATGATGTTCAGGTGTCCGTAACTGTTCAGAAGGCCATTGGCAGAGATCAGAGGACATGTGGTGTAGACTGAAAAGTCGATCCTCACTCAGTTATGCAATCTCCACCAGCCATGCAGCTTGCACTGTTGTTCCATAACCGGATGGCTGGTTGAGTGATTTGCAATGTTTGTCTGTCTCTGCACACGAGAGCCTAAGACGAATGACAAGGGAGTTGGTCGTCTACCCAGGAATTTTGCCTACAGGGATAAATACGCCTCCTGGATCCATCCACACAGGACCTCTGTATATATTCTCATCCGAAGGAGTCTATCGTATACCCAGGAATTTTGACTACAGGGATAAATACGCCCCATGAAGGATCCATTTCCACACATGACCTCCGTATGTTCTCATCTGAACGATTCGCTACATAGGGAAAAGCGCCTACCCAAACTTTTCTCGATGACCTCGACCAGAATGCGAATCCGCCTGCAGAGGCCATGCCATGCTTTTATTTTTTGCAATCGGTTATCACTTTTTCCCCAAGGTCCATCTGCGATGGTGAATGGCTAGTTACACAGTCAGACATATTTTCTTGAGCGGGTGAATTCTGCTGAGATTTGCTCACTTGTGCTCTGTTTGCAGCGTGGACAATTCGAGACACCCTTCTCTGACCTCTAGAGATGATGAGGGATTTTGGCCCATTGTATTGACTTTCACTCAATATTTTTTGTGTGATCACACAAGTCAAGTGTTAATTGCCATCATCCCCATTTCATGTGAAGAATTCTGAAGTTCAGCAGACTGTGAGAGCCTCCCAATAGCTCCTCTGGCACCCACAAACAGGCCTCGACAAAAAACGCTTAGAGAGCTTATTTTGTCCATTTTTTCTATTTCACCCTAGAGAGCGACTTGTATCTTGGATGTCAGGATACACATCTTTAAAGTTTCGAAAGTCCTTGCAACAATCCATTCAAATGCGGACTGAAGGAAATAAAAATTTTCTGAAGAAGAACTACGTGGAATCTCTTGAATTCTATACTCAGGCAAGTATATACATGTATATTTATTGCAGTCGGTTCCAAACCCAACAATAATTTTTTGTTTCGATAATGTATTTATAGAGCATTATGTATGCACCTTATGAATCTCATTCAAATCTTGAGTTGGGTGAGGATTCATTAGCCATTGGTTATGCCAACCGCTCGGCTGTGTTTTATTATTTAAAGAAATATAAGGTATGACAATTTTAACTTTTTTCAGCAAAGGGTAGCTGAATTTCGTCAAATGTGGAATGATTTCGCCTTTTCTCATTTTATACAGTTATGCTTGGAGGATATTGCTAGAGCTATAAATGCAAAATATCCACCGAATCTACTTTACAAATTGTATATAAGGAAGGCTAACAGTTTATTCAGAATGCGTGACATGTCTGAATGCAGTAAAGGCAAGCAAATTTGTTTTTAAACTTGCAAGTATTGGAGCATTGAATAAGGGTGATCACTGTGGAAATGAATTCTAGGATTCCCTATACTTTTTTTTGCAGCTGTTGCAGTTGCCTTGCAATTGCTTAGGGATGATCATACTATTGCAGAAAAACGAAAAGGTACTTGAATCCAGTTAAAGCAATTACGACATCAACGTTATGCTTAATATCTATCATCATTATATAAATTCAGAAAATCTTCAAAATGAATTGAAGGAACTTTTGAAATCTTCTGAAACAACCAAGGAATCAGATTGCAAGGATGAGCTTGTACCAAAAATACATGTACATGTACCTGAAGTTTCTTTTGGTAACCATGCCAGGTTGATCTCTGCATCAAGTGCGTTGGAAGTGCAGTGTAATAAAACTCATGGTCGTCATATTGTTGTATGTAAAATTTACTTATTCTAACGAAATTTTGAATACACTATGGGATTCCCGAGACCATTGCTTGGTCAATTCTTTATTTTGTCAGGTAAACCAAGACATTGATGCTGGGACTACATTAATCGTGGAAAAACCATTTGCTTCAATATTGCTTCCAGATCAGTACAGTAGCCATTGTCACCATTGTTATGTACCCATTGAGGCCAGTTTACCGTAAGATAAAAGGGAACACGTCCTCCATTTTGCATATTGTATATATCAGAACATGGCTGCATATTTCTCTTTTTGTCATTAATAATTTAGATGCCCGAAATGTTCTCAAGTTAGATATTGCTCCGACAATTGCCAAAGGAAGTCATTTGAGATGTATCATCGTGTCGAATGCGGGCATCTCGACTTGTTGCAAGATGTAAGAAAAGTCAGATTTTCAGTTTGTATGGCAAGGATTGTGTTCTTGGCATTTAGATAATTTAAGAGCCCCTAACCCGATCTGGATTTTTAACCTTTGCTTTTTATGCCACCCACCAATGTTGATTTTTATAAACATTTATATTTTGTTTAATTTTAGGCGGGTTTGGCACACTTGGTTTTGAGAGTTCTTCTCAAAGCAGGACTTCCCTATTTACTCGAGAATAAAGAGGCCCTTGTGAAGCTCGCGGAAGACCAGAGCAAATGTGAAGTGCTACCTGAACCTTTTGGCAATAGTTATTATTCTGTGTTCTCACTAACAACAAATGCAGCTCATACCACTGTTGATGATATGCTTGCCTATTGTATAGTTAGTACCCACATAAGTAATGAGATTTTCAACAACCATGTGTGATGTGCTTAATTTCTGTTTTATTTTAGTGTGCCAATATGTTGCTTAACGTTCTGGAGGACGAAATTGACAATGCCACCTACAGTGACAAAATGTTTCTCGGCTCTATGATAGTTCGGCATATTCAACAGTTTATTTGCAATGCCCATGCAATTACCAAACTTAACGTTGAGCCCAATATTAATAATCCAACAGTGGAAAGTAAAATACAGGCAAAAATTGCAACTGCAGTATACCCTGTTGCAAGTTTGGTAAATCACTCATGCGATCCAACCATTATGCTTAGGTGTGCATAGTTGACGATTATATATTCTGACATGTTTTTTTGACATAGTAATGACTAATACTTATTCTTTATTTATCCTCAGCTTTGTGAATGATGTCCTTGTTGCAAGATCAATCCAAGATATGAAAGCAGGAGACCAGGTTTTCAATTGTTATGGTAGTTATAATTTTCGAGTATTGCCTTACTTTTTTGACATGGACAGTATTCATATATTGTGCAAAGTGTATTTTTTCTCGAGACATTTCATGTTTTAATTTAATGCCGGTGGGTGCAATTTTAAACATTTCATAAATGTTGTATAAACAGGTCCTCATTATTGCCGAATGTCAAAGTCTCAGAGGCAACAACATCTTCTACAGCAGTATTTTTTTGTTTGCAATTGTGTACGATGCCAGGAGGATGATGAAACTGATGTCTTTAAGGTAAGCAATCTATTAATGTAGTGTAATTTCAAGTTTATCTAAGACAATGGATTTTTACATATTATAGGCATTTAAATGTCGAACATGTGATGGCCCAGTTTCTAAAAATATCTGTTTAGATTGCTGGGAAAACCATAAGGGCGTCGATTTTTCTCAGGTACCTGTTAAGTTATTTTTATCTTGCTTTTCGTCATTTAGAGTTATCATGTTGTGAGTAAATGTGCTCTGTACTAATACAGAATTGCTATTCTCTTAGGAATTAAAATTTTCACTCACCCTGTTTGAACATGCAAAAGACTGTATTGAATCTTCCAACTTAATTGGTGAGTAAAATATGGTACTTACTTTTTCATTGAACCTTGCTCAGTTTGATCGATGGCTATCAACTATGCATGTAATCGGAGCAAAACTAACTCATTGAAGGTTCAGATATTATATGAGTGTAAAAGGTACTAGATTAATTCAATATTATGTGTAAATATGTGGTCCCTGACTTTGAAAACAGATGCTGTAAACACTATTGAGGAGTGCATAAAATGCCAGTCTTGCATCTTATATAAATTCCACGATGATCTAGCAAAATCACAGGATTTAGCTGCACGCTGTTATGCAATGCAAGGTAACCTTAAATTTAAAATTGTTATTTGTGCATTCATTTTTTTTTGATTAAATGTTGTAATTTCCTTTGTTTAGGTGGCTACGAGAAAAGTGCATCCTACCTTCGCCCTACTTTAGAGACTACAGAGAAGAAATATGGCCCAAAAAGCATTGAATTAGCTAATGAGCTCCAGAAATTTACTGATGTTTTGTGGAGAACAATAGTGGAGTATAAGGTGCAAGACAAGGATAATGTTGCAACTTTAAGGTATGCATAGTTTCTAATTTAACAAATGTTAGTTTACATGTATCTGGTGTTCACCTATGCTTATGGATGGAAATTCCAAAAGCAGTCTGTAAGAATATATCCACAATTGTTAAGATTCTCTGATGTAAATGTCGAAAAATGAGATTTTTCACTCGAGAATCATGCTTATTTTGTTGATCATAATTTTTAGAGCTAAGGTTGAAGATGCAGCTGCAGCTGTCGGGCGTGGGATTGAAATATACAATATTCACTATGGTAAAGAACATGCAGCCAGTAAAGATATGTTAGCTAAGCAGCACTGCTTGTCAAACATATTAAATACAATTGAAGGGTAATTCTGAGTACAACTCATTTGCCTATTTGAAAGTGGTCCTAAAAACTTGTTATTATTATTGTTGTTTTATAATTTACCCAGATTGGGTGTTCAAGTCTGTATAACTGCAACCAGTAATAAATAGTACTGGTTTGAACGTGCATTTGCATAGGTCAGATCCTTCCTTGTTTATGAGAAAAATGCTAGGGTTCTACCATTACCTTGTTGTAAATTTTACAAATACTGGTTCTGCATTAAGCCCAATTGCTAATAAACCACAGTCTCTTTGAATCTTTCAGTCTTCAAATCAAGTTTTCTGACACATTACAGAGAACACATTACAGTGAACACATTACAGAGACATTTTTTGAAAATATTTAAACATTTATTGAAATATCAACAGTTATCTTATTAATTACATCTCAACACTGAAGGAGTAAAGTTTTCCATAAATGTTAAAAATATATTTGGTAAACATTTAACAAGGTATTAATTGCTCGGTTGGAAGCTGGTTTCACTTCTCATGTTTTCCACCAAGAAAACATCACAAGACATATCACAAAATTGTTTTTGAAGCAAAGTTTACATTGGTATTTTGAATAGGCATAGCGAAGAGTAATGATTAAAACTTTCTGCTTTTCATTAAAATGAGCCCCCTATTTTTACTTAATCCTACAAAAACGGTATATTCCCAGATTTCAGCCTTCGAGAATTACTGGCACACGAGAATTACTGGCCACATGCTGTATAGTAATATATGTACTTGAACAATTCCTATCTAATCCCTAGTTTCTCGATTAAAAGCATACATTTGTGCGCATATATTTATCTTATAACTACTTAAAAATGCAACATTAAAAAGCGGATTAACGTTTCTGAAATGTCGCATCGGTTACACATTTATAGAATCATTTGAGTTGGCATGGTATACTTAAAGTAAATTGGAAGGCAGTTTTTATAGGAATTAGAAGTTTCACACTTTCACTAGAATATCACTGTGATCTGAAGAAACTATAATCAAAATGAACACATTACATCTTTCATTCGACATCTAGATACATAAATGCTTCATGTACCCCAAGTGTAAACTGGACCTGGCGATGCAGATAGGCCGTTGTTTATCAAAATGTACTTATTTAAAATCAGTTTGTATGAAGTCACCAGATTCGACATGAGTTTTGTTCGTAAAAACCTTTCCTAACTTCTAACTATCACAGTTTTGCATTTGTATTGATGCTTGCTGCATCGTTGTTATTTACGCTGTTCGCTGTTCGTGGTGGTGGTTGCGGCACTTGGTTTACTGAAGGTGGAGGACAGCTTTCTTCACTGTAGAAGCTTCCACGTTCCCTCTTCCAACTGCTGCGGTATGATCTTTTGCGTAACTTTAACCGGCCGCCTAAATTCTCAGAATCCTTTGGGGGGAAGCGACCATACAAGTAAACGAGTAGCCCAAATATGAAAAATCCTGCAAGCACGAAATTCTTTATACCAATGCTTATTGGATCAAATATTCACAAGTCTTTTGATCGATTTCCTTACCTATCACTGAAGGAATGAATGCGGTACATTTCTCCCCCAAGGTGTAAATTAAATATCTGGAATTCATCAACATGTCACTATCCAATAGACTTTTGTTGGTGTTTAAGTCAATAGTTGATGACCGCCACTCGTATGTCCACATCGAGCTGTTTCCTTACAAATGCATTGAAAAACAGGAAAATGTGAATAAAATGCAAATGGAGTATCTCCAAGACGAACCTTAAGTTTACAAGATAGCTCTTCGGGGTGCACAAAGTCATCCATGTTTACTTACCGGTTGCCAATATATCATAATCCGAGACAGTGTAAATTTTATAATCTGGGCCAATATATTGACCGTACGCCTCAGGAACATAGAAAAATTGATTTTTCCACATATTTAAATCCAGAATCATGACCAGAAATATGATTCCATAGTTAAACCATTTTCCTGAAACACAAAATACTTGCGTTGATTAAGTGTATTTGAACACCATGTTTTTGTGTAGATATACTACGGCATACTAAACCCTACCAGTAATATGAATGCGCCAGAATTCCTGAATATGAAGTGGGCAATAACAAAAGTTCAGTTTGACTGCTTTAATATTCATTCCTGGAAGGTTGATATCCAGCGTACTTGTAAAATGTGGGAAATCCCAATCCTTTTAAAAATCAAATAACAAAATTAACGACTGCAGTACTAAAAAGGAAAATCATTTTTCCTAGCTATCATGACATTACCTATAGATCAGTTCTAAAGATTGCAAGTGGAAAACGTTGTTAAGTAACTTACTTGCATTACTATAAACAAGTCCATGACTAGGATGAATGATGCCAGAAATGCCCTCGAAAGTTCTGTTGTAGCTACAAAGTCCCTGTTCAGCTTATCCCAGTTGATCCAATCACTTACAATAAGAGTGACTACAAACGCACTCATCCCGATTGAACCTGCCCAGAATGTCACAATACGTGTATTTCCTTGACGCCAAAACTCCCTAATTCTAGGAGCCCATGCAGAATAAACGCTGTCCTGGAGCATCATATCTGTTACCTATACAAATAATATGACGCACCATAACATAAAATGTACCGCATGAACATAAAATTCTGTAAAGCATCTGTGCATTCAGAATGACAAAAATGAGCTTGATCTGAAAAATAATGGCAACTTACCATCCATGCTGTTACAAAATCGCCTAACCAAGTTCCACAAGCCGCAGCTTTCATCACCGAGGAATTAGTGATGCCCATCAAAGCTTTGAAAAATACAAGTTATTAGTGCGTGCAAAAAAAGCAACTTACTAGCATAAATCTTACAATCCGAGTGGTTTAGCTCGTATACCTGATATTTGATATTTGCAAGCAAATGGATGGCCAGCTAGTAGGAAGGTGTTGTAGACGTTCGAAAAGATGTACAAAGACACAATGACTGTCAAAAACATAATCATCCAAGAGCCTTGTTCTTCATGAAACATTTTGAGACGACAAAGCCGTGCTAGAATTTTGAGATATGGCGCATTATTATCTCATTCTCCATTATTTTATCTAGTATGACCAGTGTTACTCAAACGTTCTTACCAAGAAGCAGTTTATGAATGACATGCTTGCCAATGCCCATGCCAGTGACAATGGCGGCCATCCATAGCAGAATTTTGACCATTTGCCATTCCCATTCTGGTGGGTACTTCGTCATAACAAAGGCAAACACATTTCCTACAATCGGAATCTCGCTCTCTGAATAAATTAAAATAAATAATTGTTGGTAGTTTGAGTAAGGCTAATTGACCAAACATATGGCCAATGACCACAATTTGGAAAAAGGAGCTTGCATGTTTTTATCTGAGAATGTTTGATGAATTTTTCATTACACTGTACATGTACAGTTATTCATGAATCAACCAGGCTTACTACCCAAAATATGCAAGAGCAAGTAACTTTTGGAATTTAGTGTAGACGGTATTATTTTTGCTAATGTTACTTGATGGGAAATTGTTCATAATTTATGAGGATTGTGAATGTACCTGTGTGACTGTGAGACACTGGATCTTCAGCAAAAATCAAAAAGTTACAGAAGATCACAAAATAAGCAATGAACAAACGGGACCAGGGATGCTGGAAGTAGTATCTACAGTCTTTTTCCAAATATATGGAATATTGACTTTGGGCGTCCAAGGCATCGTTTGGTGCTGAGCTGCCTGAGTCAACTTTTTTAACACAGCAGTAGAGGCTGTTAGATAAGGACACTTCGTTTGCAGTTGCTGCTGCTTCTCGAGTGGTCATCTAAACAAAAAAGGAAATGATTTACAAATTTTCACAGTAATTTCCAAGCACCATGTGTGCTTGCAGCGAAAGAAAGGCATGTTTCAAAAATGCTTTTTTAAGAAATACACAGAAGTTACAATACAATGCATGAAATTTCACCTCTGAAGCATTGCATAAAATTGCAATCGTTCAGTGATAAGCAGTCCAATGCCCCATGCCAAACACCATGGAGATTTTTTTGAGGAACTTCCTGAAGTCATATTTCGGTGTTTAAAAATAGAACAAACTTTTGCTTTACCTGATGGCAGTTTTTATGCTGCTGAAAACTAAGATGTCGAGGTTCAGCAAGGCATGAGCAAGAAACTTTGCACCCTGTTTCATCAGTTTCGACAAGACACGATTTCAAAACAATGCCAGGAGCGATCACTCGTTGACCATCAAGCATGGAAGTCAATGTCTGAGCATCTTGACTGGGTTCGGTTGGGCTCGCATACCTTTCTTGTCGAATTGAATCTGTCGCAGAATCTGCACTGGCAATGGACGACTGTCGATCAGACAGAGTTAGTGTGGTCAAAGAACTGTAGTGGTTGCCTGACATGCGCGATTGACATACTTCTAAGAAATCTGTAGAAGCGGTTCTATTTCGGAAGTTGGATGACGGTAGAGCAAACAATTTATCGGCACTAGGCGATTGTTCGGAAAGGTGTTGGGATGCAATCTGAGAGTCACTCGCCACAGAGCTTCTTGCACTGTCATCAATGTACCGGATTTCTGAAGCTGCCAGTTTCCAGAATGAACATCCTTTGCTGGATTTCTTTCTGTACAGGGTAATCTGGCATGCGTTGTCGTCATCATCCTCATCATCTTCAAAACAACTATCAGTCAAAGGGTCATTGTCCAACAGTATGCTTATGGCTGCTGGAGATTGATGAGGAACAGCTTTGAGATGGCTGTCATTGTTAGTGTGAGAATTGGGCAAAACTGAATTGTTGCGCTTCCCAGATGTTTCCATTTTCGCCTATGGCATCTCGAGGAATGCTCTAGTAAGGCATGATGGATTAAACTTAATCCCGAATTTTTCTTCTAATTGCACTCATGCTTCATGAGCACAGTTATCAATTTGATTAACTGATGCATCCGGAAAGTGATGTTTGGCTCCTGAACTAGTATCCTGAAATAGAGAAAAAAGTGAAATAGGCCACAAGATAGGTTTTTTTGCTCATTAAAAAATTTACTCAAGTAATTTAGAATTTAATATCAAATGCCTGTATAACAGCAGATGTCCAAATCTGCTAACAAATTAAGCAACACTATTGAGAGGAAGACTTAAATTGAAAAACTGTTTTTAAGCTGAAAAAGTTTTTAAATTGAAAAAACTGAAATTATTTTATATTCCGTTTACGAAAAAATGTATAAACGAAACAAATCTTGTAAATTACTAGTATCACTATGCTAGATACTACGACGTAGTCATATATCTCTATGCTAACTACTCCAAGTGTAGATTACCATATTTTGGGTTGGGTGGTTATTACATAATTGACCGTATATGGCCTTTTATTTCTTGATGGTTTAGTTTTAAGAAAAATTGATCATGTGAATATTTCATTTATTTAAGCAGAGCTTTCAATCGTCTGCTTGTCAGTACAGTGGGTTTCTTCTTGAGGGTGTAACTTTCAAAAGCAGTTCAAAACAATTCTAATAAAGATTGTGATGGCATAATTATCTAATTTGTCTGTAATGAGGAGGGTTAGATGTTGAATGAAAATACCATCCAGTTTTGAAAAATATTAAATAAATATGAATGGCATGAGCCACAAGTTGAAATGGCGGCCGTTATAAGCTTATAAATGCAGGAAACGATGCCCTTTTCCGAATTGCACTAAAATTTCGGTTACAAGTGTCTCTAATGAACTTGAGGAGTTAGAACCTTTCTTTGAACATTTTTAGATTAATTGCCAGCACGTTAATTGGAGAAATCCAGTAACGTATTGTAGCAAATTTTATTTTCATTTTGTCTTGGCGATTTTTAGCGAAATTTTCAAATAAAATACGTATTTTGCAAATATTGCTCGCAAGTGGGGGTGGAGATTGTGGATTGAATACAGAAATGCCTGAGATATTTAAAGTTAAAACTGAATAAGTACATGCACGTACAGATATCACGAGTAGCTCATTTTATATAAAACGCCTACCTTGAAAATCGATCAGAAAACATTTCATTGCGCATCTAGCAATCACGTCTTAACAATCACTGTGAAGGCGTAGTCATCTTGGAAAGGATGAAAATCGGCGAACAAGGCACGATCTCAGTACAAAATCCATTCGCAATGTAACACCATCGAAGATTTTGTTTCCAATCTATTGTTTGGACAATTACTATGAACATTTTGTTCAATTAGACTTGGAATATTCCATCATGGCTTTTCTCAGAGCAAGTCTTATGGAGATTTTCAGTGAGGCAATGTCGTTGTACTGGCAACTATACCGTGATCCTTTCTGGAATTAAATCCTCAGCTTGGCGTTGTCATGGTTGCAAACATGATCAATCAATATTTTGATGGAACAGCGCTCTGTCCAGAGGCCGTAATGTCGGAAGGGACCAGACAGTGTACATTGAACCCACTTTCAGTTTGTTCACCCATTTCTATAGCACGCAATCTAAGGTCACGTGATGGCCTTTCAGATGTGCTAGATTCTGACTGCTTGTTGTGATGCTAAACTGAAATGTGCAAGGGAATGAACTTTGTTATAATTGTATTCTTCTATTCCATGGTCTGCATGTAAATTTAATTTAGTTGGACTTGGCATCACTCGAGATACATGTATATGCTAACATTTAAAAAAAAACCACTAGTTCACAAATGCAATTTCGTTTGATAATGTTGCCATTCTAAAGATGTGATGATAAGAACAAATGCCATTGAATCCAACAATGGTTGGTGTTTAATATTTCAAAAAAGTATGACAGCACTAAAATCCATTATTTATGGCATTTTGCATATAATAGTGCAGATGAAATTGTACACTAAAATGCCGTATGCGAAAACTAATAGATTTTCAGTGAAGTTTCCTAGAATGTTTTCAGAAATATTGCAGGGTAGATTTTTAAAAATCTAAGATAACACTGGTAAATGCATTTAAGAAATGTTTAGAAATATTAATATGAGCTCATACTGTATATGCTACGCTTGTTTTTTTTTTTTTTTAAAAAAGTAAATCCCCTGACTTTCCAGCTTTTTCTATGACCAAGAAAAACTACACTTTTCATTGTTGCACTCCATTCACATCCAAATAATATTAAGTAGTTTCAAGCTGGTGTTTCTTTAAACATAATGGATGTTAATTTAATTAGGCTAAATAAATGGGTTTTGCCATGTCTTAATTGAATTATAGAGGGATCCCTTACATGTATGCAAAATTGTTACCAACCATGCTAACCAAAATATCCGATGAAATTGCCCAATCCTTAGGAGAAATCCCTGTTTTTTCCAAGATAATTAGGAATTCTATTTTTCCGTAGAAGATTCGAAATTCATTTTTTTAATAGCTCGGTGTCTGGTATAAGCAGATCTGGTGGTGTTAAAAAAGTGCAGTTCCGAAACTGCTTTTGAAAAATCGAGTTTCTAAGTTTCTAGGCAAAAATTAAATACAATTTTCACTTAATTTATTGTTTTCATTATCAGACCTCAGTTTAAACTAATGACTTAGTACATTTGAATGTCAGTGCATCCGTCACACGACTTGTTTTATTTAATGCACTCAATTCTAAACTTGTTAACCCGTATACTTGTTTGGACATGACTGAGGTGTAACGCTTTTTGATTTGCCAATTTCAATTGTAACTAAAAGCAGTCGACGTAAATAGATTCTCCAATAATTTTTTCGTTTTCATTGACAATTTACTGAGGATATTAATCGTTGGCAATTATCTTAATCAGTTGCACGAGTGCACATTATCCTCGCGGGGATGTAAATGACAATGAGATTAAAGTTTGTGTCAATCCCAGCAGTCATGTAGGTTATGGATTTTCTTTAATATATCTGCAACAAGGCTCGATGCTAATAATGTTTAGTATGGCCCGGATCATTTTAGATATATTAATAACCGAACAATAGAAAAAATGGCATAAAAACTGAGCACATTGCGATGACTCGTAATATTTTTTTCCTCTAAACATTTTTAGCGAATTGAATTTCTAAGTTTCAATAAAGCAGGGGGAATGCGAAAAACGATTCAGCCCTCCAAATTTTCCACTCAGTTGGGTTAAACACACCATCCAAACTGATTACGCTGTATAAGGGAACCCATTCAGTGAATCTACATGGATAGCAAACCCATGGTAGAAATGGAAGCGAGCGGGTGAGGGGAGTATTGAATTTTGGGAATAAAAGTGTGGGGGTAAGGAGGGGGTGCCATTAATTTTCTATCCTGTCAGAATCATATGTTCCTCTATTGAGAACTCGTCAATAATGTTTTCATGTCAGAGATAATGTGAAATCAGTGCAAAGAGAAAATCCATTAGTGAAAATATCTGACATGAGCGCCGCCTTTGGATCTCTATAAAATTATGGGTGGCTTGGGATAGAGCTTACCGAATTAATATGAATGGGTCTAGGCAATTAAAATAAGGATGCATAAATATCTGCACATATTTCAGCTTATTTTTATGTCATTTTAATGCGAATTCATACGTGATTTTCATGAGAGACTTATTGGCGGAAGTCGACATGCACGCAAGTATTTTCTCTAATGATGTAGTCGTCATTTTCGGCAAATAATTGAGCATTGCTAGATTTAATTCCTTTGATAAGGTCTAATTTAATCATTAGCACCACAACTGACTGATACCTTACACTGATGCACTACATAAGCTTTAAATATGCACTATACGTTATTGGCCCTACACCCAACACCAAATAAGCTTAGCTATAGCAGGATTCTCACTGATATGGAAAACCTGAAAAAGTAGGAAAATTTCAAATTTTCGTGCAAGTCAGGGAAATTTGTATTAGTTACATGTATGCCAGCCTTAAATTGTCATTATCTCAAATGATGAATTGAGTTTGTTTATGATGCTGCTCAAAAGAGGGCGTACCTGGTCACAGTTATGCGATAACATGAGAATGCTGATTTGCGAAAGAGCTTTTAACATTTACAATTTTTGAAGTAAAAAATAAAATTATCTGTAATTGCTAAATTTCTTAATGTTTCCAATAAACAATTTTTGATAAAGTCAGGGAAAGTTTTCCAAAAACCTGGAAAAGTCACGGAAATTCAGGGGAGTTAAAAATTTACTTTGAGTGAGAACCTATATAGTCAAATTTTAACAGACACCTTCTGCACTCTATGTTTACGAAAAAACTGTATACAGTATTATAAAATATCGTATATACTCATGCAATAAATTGCATCTTTTGGTTCATCATGGAGTTGCAACTTAAAATGTTGGTGATATACAGCATGCATATATCAGTTGGAGATCAAATTTGAAGATTTATTTTGAACGATGCTTAGGACATGTTCTAAGAAGGGAATTTATAACAGTTTAAGAATGTAATCGAGACAAAACATTATTACATTAAGATTACTGTATTCCTACATGAAGATGATTTTAGGACCACTGACATGATAATTGGTGATACCAATATGATGTAATAAATGCTTAATGTCAGTTTTCCACATTAGAACTGCCGATTACCTCAAATGTCCCATATTTGTCGTCAATATAATGGTTCGCTAATGGTCTGCATTAGAAATTCATGACATGAAACGTGAACCTCTGATCTATAGATGGCGCTGACATAAAACGCATAATTTGCAAATTGTTGTAGGGGTTGGAGGGGCTCCAGGTCTGATAAGGGCGTAAAGTAAAATCTGGCAATCATTTCAGAATCTCCCAGCCTTCATCATGGTTCAACTTTTCCACCAGAGCTTAGTCAGGCGATAATTTTTTATGAGAAATTATTTTCGATACATTCGAATTCTGACCCATGTGGGCTGACAAGTCGTTGGACGTTGACACCTGCAATACCTGCATATGAACGTTGAGGCTCTGGTATGGAAAAAAAAAAATAGAAACGGCCAAGCAACTCCATACACAAGTGCATTTTTTGGCGATAAGTACCGTAATAGAAAGGTTCTGCTGGCAGCCAACGAGGCGCAAAACAAAAACTGGTAACAGTTGGGCGAATTTTCCGCTTCTTCACCCGAAATGGCCGTCGTTATGGCGTTATTGGTATACACAGAAACGTATATAAAACAGGCAGAGCAGTGGAAGGAATCCGTTTGTGATAAATAGTGTTGCGCCGCTATATGTGATGCACAAGTTTGTGCTCGAACGCTTTCTCCGATTATTAATTTGCCTTCATAAGGTCGTCATTGCAGTCAGGGCCTTAGTGATTCTGGCAAAATTAAATCTCGCAGCGCCAGCGTGACACGTGCCCATGCATGTGATGCTTATTGGAACGGTAAATTTCGACTTTTAATAAAGCAACAATAACTGGGCTACTCACACTAATCGACAACCTTATTGACGTTGGATGCATTGCATGACTGGCGCAAACGTAGATCTACAAGCCTTTATCTCAGAGACTAAATCCTAATTAATGTTGGGAGGCAGCCTCGCTTCTGGGATTCATACAGTACTGGAAGGCCTCATTCGAAATAAAAAAATATCTTAACAGGCCATTTAATTAGAGGTAAATTCAGTCAAAATATTGAAATGGTTTGGACCGAGTCTTATTACGTCCTGAATTGTGCATAAATAAATTCATGATTTCAACTTTACACAGTGGGTCAGATGGCTTTATTCTTACTGATCTTATCTCTAAGAGACCTGATTATACTGTACATGTATATAGTAAGGGTTATGTCTAACAATGGGAATATCGTTGAACACATAAAATGTTTTCATGTAGAGAATGCATATTTCGAAATTAAATGCATGAATTTGGCTTCATTAACCAAGTTCGTAATTTATTTTGTGATCGAACAGGCTTTAATTGGAGACTGTGATTATTAGCATTATAATTATTTCTGTATGATTTCATCAGTTGATCGCTGCATGAATGTGTCAAAAAACTAGATTTGTGAAGAAACAAAGTTATACTTTAGCACAATTTGTTAAGTAGACAAATTTGAATTAAACATTTTTATTTCAAAATTGTCTAGTGAACAAAGTGTGCTAATATAACTTATATTACATTTGGAGAAACAAAGTTACATTAGCACGCTTTGCTCATTAGAAAATTTTGAATCAAAAATGTTGAATCAAAGCGTGCTAATACATGTAACTTATGTTTCTCGACAAATCTCGATTTTTAACGCCATACAGCGGTTATAAACTGGTGAAGGTGAAACCATCCCGAAATAATTATAATTGTTTTTGAATTAAACAATTTTTATTCGAAATTGTCTAACGAACAAAGCTTGCTAATGTAACTTTTTTTATCCACAAAGCTCGATTTTTATCTCAACGTGTATATGATGAAATCTTTAGGGTGGTTGATTCCAGTAGTTTGTTATGTTTTAAACGTGCAGAACCACTCGATGGTAATGGGCTTAATGAATTTGTCAATAGTCTTAAATGGTCTTTTCAATCACCATGACTGACTGACATTTCAAGGGCTATTTTCGTATGCATGACCCATAGATTTCAACTATTATGCAAGCAAATTTACAAGTTTCTGCTTCTTCAGTGCATTTCGAGAGGACCGCAAAAGGCCATTGGGCCTCGTTTCTATCACCCCCTCCCCATTCCCCATCCCTGCGAAAACTGGATGAGATTAAGCGAGTTTAGCCCCTTGTATTGTATATTGCGGGCGTATAGCCATAGGCAAGGATTTGTCATCTTGTGTATATGTATCCGTTGAGCCATATATCTCTTCTACAGGGTCCTGTTCAATGCAGTAGCAGCGCTGCTGCAAACATAGCTGCCTAGTGAGTGCTATAATGTTGTGCTCAACTTCAATTACAGCACCAATTACCCCCGCAATGCATTTAGGAGTAGTATGAAATGTAGGGCGACTCTTTTGAGAGCAGCAGCTTGCAATGACAGGTTGGGTATTGGCTGGCGTATATCACCATCCAGCGCAACCCTACTGAGCACCTCATCCCAGCACCAATATAGATTTCAAACAAGGCTTTAGCTTCGGCAACATGACGTTTTGCTAAAAATGGCGAAACCACGGAGCCAGAAACCAACATGATGACAAACGTGGACAATGCTGCATACATAATGCCATATTGGACATCGAGTGGGGTTGGGGGACAGCAGGCTTAAACAATAAAGATTGCCAAATGGGAATGGCACGGAGGCCAATACAGTCAAGATCCTAGTACGCACATCGAAATTTATTATTATTTCTTCCCAGTATTAACTGCACTTCCAAATTGCGTTTTCCTTTCATAAGTCGCCCTGGCTGGCGCATGATTTCAGCATAATGCCACTCGACTGAGGATTGGTAATTGAAAATGCCCCATCGTGGTCTTAACAACTGGTATTTAAGCTGGAGAATGGAAGGAGATTCGAGTGACCACGATTTTACCCTCGTAAAAACAATTCTAGAAATAATGATTCTACCCATTTTGTTAAATTTCCGGATTAATGCACATTGAAATTTGCGCCAAAAATCCTGCTCTCCAATTTTATGTATCATGTGCAAAATTGAACTTGTTGCGGAGACTTCTACGTAACGCTATTATAAATTATGCAGATGAAGTACGAGCAAAAATTTCAGCCTAAATTTGCTTTTCTAACCAATTTTTCCTGATTTAATTTTTTGATTACAGCTTAACAATAAACGGAGAAAAATGAATGCGGGCATAATAGCTCATTCTTCATCTGCATACTTTATAATAGTGGTATGTCCACTATTATTTGCACATGGAAATAGTGTATGGAGAGCAAGATTTTCGATGCAAATTGTTCGGAATTTCGTAAAAAAGGGTAAATCGTTTGTTACTACAATTTTTTCGAATCGACGTCCATTCTCCAGCTTATTTAATCGAAATTGTTTTAAATTACATCAGTTTTACTAGCGTTAATAAAGATGCAAAAATTATGTGACCCAAATTGGCGGCAAACAATGAGTACTCGGATGCACTGCTGCGCTACCGTCCGTAGGGACAGCAAGTCACTTGACGAAAATATGCAAAACGACAAATTTCGTATAACAACATCAGTTGTAGATTCGTTATGTCCATTGTATCATACATGTACTTCCAGAAATCATTCTAATTTCCAATTATCCTTAGTGAATAGATAGTTGATGAGCACTGCCAACGCGGATGCAGTTCATGTAGATGTTCGATATGCCATAGAAAATTTTATTTAGAAGTATCATGAAAACGAAGAATTCATTTACACAAATCCTCTAATGGTAAATTTTACATATACGCGAATAAAAATTCAAAAATTTGAAAATTTATATTAATTGACTTCCTTACAATCTGCAATATAACGGTTGTAAACGAGTTATAGTTGTTTAAAGAAATTTCATTTTTAATAGGTGAAAGTTACGGCCTGAGGATATGGGTCTTTAATGAATATAGGGAGCTTTTCGGGGTCCTTGAATTACTAGCAAGGGAATTTTATTTCTAGGCTCCTAGAAGGCGGCAAACATTACGTACTTGGGTGTGCTAATGGGCGGTCGACGTTAGGGACAGCAATCAGCATGATCGGTTCAAAGAAAGTTTTGAGTTTTTCTTATTGCATTAATTGTATTTTATCAATTACAATTCCGTTATGGGCCTGAAATGATTTTTGAAAAAAAGAAGAGGAAATTTAATTTTTTTAATAAAAAGGTTGTACAAATTTAACAAACTTTGATGTGCACTCGTGATAAAACAACCCCTCAGTCTACCACCTGATATTTTTATGCTGAAATCAGACTACTGAGTTGAATTGAAATCAACGTATTACATCACAAGATTTCTACAGTATATAAAACACATACATGTATCGATATTGGTAAACCATAAAATTACAAGTTTATTGAAATACAGTGGAATAAGGTTTGCAGTTATTTAAGTTGGATAAATTTCAAAATCTTTCCGTACATATTTGATATTTTCCCTTTCCAAACGATTGGAAGAATTGGGCTTCACTTGCATCAAACCGATGTCCTGAACACGGCTGTATATTCGCAGTCCTTGTTGAGTACGACAGATGACAGCATGCTTTAATGGCACCATGTCTGAGTAGCACACCTTTTCGCGACAATTTTTACATTTTACCAACATTAAGAAAGTGTGCTACGGAACATTCAATTAACTGTTGAACATCAACAGTCATTAATACTTCGTTTGCTGTCGCATAAATTCAAAACGGTATGCCTTAAATGATGTTGCGTATACGCACGTGAAGGAGTTATTGCTTGGTGCAGATGACACCGTAAATGACAGCAGGAAGATAAAGCTTAATGCATATACTCGAGCTTGCATATACAGTATACATGTACACAAGTAGTTGTTAATAGCAAATTCCTGAAACCTGGTTCTTGCATGAACATCTTGTTGGTAGAACGAATAAAGGCTTAACTGTATGGCAGTTTCACACGATAATGTCTTCATCTTAAGCGGTTACATTTTTGTATTATTTTTTGAGATATATAATTCTAATATCAGTGTTCGAAATTTGAAACAGAATATTTAAATGTTTTGTGGGAGTGGAAAGTGTCTTTGTGAACAAAGTGATGTCATTGGTGTCAAATATTTGTGTAACATTTGCCAATATTTACGTTATTAATAATTTCAACTTAAAATCCACCAATTTATACAATCTAGTCATCTCCTGAATATCCTGAAAGGGAATTCTCCTTATGTTAGCAGCAATATATTCTTGTAATGGGAAAATCCTTATTTTGATTAGAATTCTTTTATTCGTAGAAATCAAACCTTCCTGCCATGAAACCCTGTATGAAAGTTTTCTCCGTAAGTGCCAATTTTCAGACTTCTTTGTTAAGAAATATTTTCTGGAATACTAGATACACAATCAAGTAATCCAATTCTCCATTTCATCGTCCGATTGAAAACTCATGATAAATCACTGATTCTGGAAATGTCTCGTCCATGCGTTCCAGCGAAATAAAATAGATTCCTCGAAGTCTGTAATTCTGAAGACTGTTTATTTGATTTAAGGTATATGCTATACAGTAAAATTCATTCCATTAAATTCGTATTAAATTAAGATCTTATTGCCATATATAAATCATTGGTGCGATACTTTTCCTTATATACAGTATGAGTATACATTCAGTGACATGCAGCAGATAGATTTTGCTGAAATTTTTTGAAACGTCTTTCTTTGGAAATAATCAAAAGACACATTTTTAGTACATTACCCGCTTCTGAAAAACTTCCAGTAGATGGCAAGACGGGCAACGCATTCAGCAAACGAGAAGCGAAATCCCAAAAATGGCCTCTAAAATCGAACAGTCGCTGTCCGATTTATTTGAATATTATCAAGAACATGGTGACTACCAACTTGGAAAATCTTGAAAACTCAGGGAATTTTGAACCTGGAATTTTTCAGTATCAAGCTTGTAATTTGTGTTTGTTCCTTTTTATTCCGAGAAATCAGCATAAAAATGATTGACTGATAATTAATTCTATCATTTCCCTAAAATTCAGCATTTGCGATGAATTTTTCTAAAAAATTTACCTGCACGCTTCTCAATTAATTAAAATTTACGCATTTACATTTAGTTTTAATAAAATTAAAATTGCTTCAATGTTTCCATTTTTATATATATTTCTGAAAAACGTTATTAATCAACTAAAAATACGTCATTTTTGGTAATTGGTAACTATTACTAAATATTATTTTTGATAGAACTGTGGCCCACATTTAATCATAAAATATTATTTTTGAACATGGAAAAAATAAAAAATGACCCTGGAATTGAAAATACTTGAAAACTCAAGCAATTTCTGTTTCAGAAATTAGTGGTCACCATGAAAAAAAAATTGAAACCGAGGTAAATATTTATTTTATTGAATCGTGTCCTCTCCAATTAAGCTTTTGTACTTGCATCCAAGCCTTGCGCCTGAGCAACTCAAGTCCAAGGAGAAACTGGACGAGGAATGTGTACTCGAACCAGCTATTGCTACAGCGTATTTGATGAGTTTCGTGGCCAATTTCACCACTGATTCACTAGTCAGGAGGCACACAAGGTTGAGATACTGTAGGTCCTGTCCTTCATCTCTCCTGAGCATACGTGTTAGTGAGCATCCTTGTAGAGCATAATTATTCTTGTGGGTTTTGACACCAAGAGTTCTTGGGTTATCAGCAGGTAGACCTAGTTTTCCTCACAGTACTTTTATTTCTTCTTCGTCTTCGTCATCGTCATCAGCATTGCTGCAGTGGGATCCATCGGACCCATCGTGGCACTCGGGTTCTTCATGGCGAGAATGAGAATGTATTTGCAATGGAGATTGGGGTGGGGAGGAGATGGGGCTGGTATCGTTGACCTCTGGGGTTCTAACGTCATCGGCACACTGAAGATGCCGACCGACACTAATGTTCACTCCGGAAGTGCTTATCACACCCATTGAGCCATTCCTCATAAGTTTGTTGCCATCGTCTCGACAACCTGCACCCAACATCACAGTGTCCACATCGCTTAAATCGGGATTGGGATTATGCTTCGTTGGCAGCGTTTGATCCCTTGATCCACCTGCTGCTAGAAGTTCACGTTCCTTTGAATTTCTCCATTTCATACGACGATTTTGGAACCAGATTTTCACCTGAAAAGAGTTAAAGTTGAGAATATTAGACGCTGATACATGTACTGTAACATATTTGTTCTATGGCTGATAGGCTCCTGGTTTCATGCCAATTCAATACCCTACTATACCATGGAAATAACACGTGATAGGAGGATGTAATCCAGCAAACCCAATTTATTTGGCTGTTACCACCGCGTTAGGATGGGCACCATCAAAATTCATGGTGTCTACCAACCTGGGAGTTTTATATTCAACCCGGAAAACTCAAGGAATTTTGAATTGAAACATGGAATGGAATTTTTCAGTATCAAAAATATATTTGGGGCTTGTTCATTATAATTATGAGAAAGCATCAAAAAATGATTGGCCTGGTAATATTGTACCGTTCCCTTAAAATTCAGCATTTGTGATTAATTTTGTGTTCTGTAAATTGTATACTGGAAAACCTGGAAACCTCAGGGATTTTTACTGTATATTCAACCTGAGAATTTTGAATTGAAACCTGGCATGTTTAAGTATCAAAATTATATTGTGTGTTTGTTCCTTATAATTCTAAGAAATCAGCACAAAAATGTTTGGCCTAGTCATCAATTCTACCATTCCCCTAAAATTCAGCATTTGTGATTAAGTTTTTATAAAAATTCTGCCTGCGAAAACGGAATTTTTCGAGAGATTACATCAAAAATCCATAATATCTGATAATGTATTATTCAAGTTACGTCTATGGAATTAATTTCTGTCAATATTAATGCTTCTGAAATTCTAAAAATGGTCTAAAATTACATTATTGGGGGTTCTAGATATAATTTAAAAATACCCCGAACATTTCTTTCATTATCATTGTTGACAAAAAACATTTCAATGAAAATACACCTAAAATCCATCATGGAATATGTTTGTTTGGTAATGTTGACTAAAATCCTATAATTTAAGATGTAGTTTTTCAATAAAATTTCGCCTACAGCGTCCTTATTTTTATTATCTTTATTGAATTTAACTGTTAAAATATATTTTTGAACCTGGAAAAATTAGACCATGACTATAAAACCTGAAAGATTCAGGGACTTCCATGTTCAGACATTAGCAGTCACAATTCCATTGTTAAATTGAATTTCTTGGGGCTTAAGGCTGTCCTTAGTAAGAGAATTATTCCAACCTCTATTGACAAGCAAAAAATAAGAATAATAGTTTGGATCCGAAGAATATCGGAGTTCCATAAGTTGACTGCATTGTTCCAGATTATCTAAAAATGTCAGTAAATATCAAATTCAACCCAAATTATGGTGTGACTCGAACGCTGCATGTTTAGTTGAACGTCGCACTTGAAATTATCTTCGCATATTAAACTTTCCTGAAATTCATTATGGAAAATTTAAGATTCATGTCTTCGATGTAAAAATTCTTATTTCGTTTTTATGAATTCGCTGTTTCGAGCGGCACAGTTCGCCTCGCAATTTCAAAATATAAATGCAGATTTGGCTTGCTCTGTGCGAGCGTAGTGCAGCAGTTAATAAAACTGTCATTTTTCCAACCATATGGAAATGGCGTGCATTCAGCTCTATGCAAATCGATAATCTCCGAAGAATATGCATTCAAGTAAACAAACTTGTGTAGAGGCGCGTGAAATTCAAGAAGTAATTAAACTGAATGGCATTAATATTTCTAATGCGCATGGATACCGGATTTAGCTATTCGAACCTATTCATCATTGAATTTATTTTCGAAAATTAAAGAAATGATCGTATTTGGTTAGACGATTCTCGATTCTACAATTGTACATGGTGTCCCAACGAAACGGGAAATTTTAAAAGGGTAATAGAAAACCTTCAAAACTTTGTACAATTATTTTTAACTATCTCACATTGAAGAATATTAAATGCCATCTACAAATTACCTTATAACTAGGGCGGGAATCGAAAATTGATTTATATATGGCATTCCAAAGATCGAATCGAAATCGCCATTCACTTCAATGGGAAAGTCGATTCCATCTTCATAAGAATCGACACTTCTCGATTTTGCAATGGAGCAATGGAGTGGTTAAAACGTTCCCACCCTCCCCATTGCTCAATTTTTATTAAATGACGTCAATGATGCAGCTTAATGGCGTCATCCAGTCAAGCGTCCATACCCATGTAGCATAACCCTGGCAACACAGCAGACAAAATTTCCCATATTCGTCTTCAAGTTATAAAGCAATATTAGGCTATAATGTAATTTAGAAATGGTATTTAATATCCTTCAATGTAATATAATTGAAAATAATTTTACAAAAGTGTTGTTTTTATTTTACCCTTTTAAAATTTCCGGTTTCTTTCGATTACCCTGTATACATGTACATTCATGCGACCTTTTTCTAGTATGCGAGCAAGCAGGATTTGCAGATTTGCTTCTTGCTTGCTCGACTTTACGTGTATACCGTTTTATATTTCAGATCCAAAGTCAAATGTTAAAAAACGAGTAAAAAACGGGCAATAAAAGGAACTCATTTAGAAATATAGCTAAACTATGAACTTTAATGACCGTGCAAATGATCTTGGTTGCAGCCCTAAATGGCGTTGGCATATTTCTTCGCTTCGAGTCACCAGTCACGAGCACTCGTGTACGAGTAGGACTGCAAAGTGCACATCTTGCCAATAAAATCCCCGGCAATTTTCACAATTTAAACTCTTCACGTAAATGCATTATGCGCATTAGCTAAAGCCTAATGACCCTCCTAAGCCAAGCACCTTTAATATTAGTCGTTGGCACAAGCTGCGCTCTCAGCGATTACTAAAATTGTTTCACCCTTGTTTGAAAACTATTATCAATGAGCCCACTTAATTGAGAAATTTGCATTGAATACGAAATCCAAGTCTCTTAAAACTCGAGCAAAGCCATGTGAATGGTGTGGAGCCAATAAGACATAAAATGGTTATTAAAAATGCATGCAATTCTGGGGCGACTTTTTATATCCGACTGTATTCGGGAATAAAATTTATGAGGCCCATTATGGAGGTCTTGGGGAAAGAAATCACCATTAAATTCACAGAAAAAGGCAATTTGCTGCGGGGAAAATCAATTCAGATTCGAACAGATGGAGCTGTTTCTGTAATTATTACTTTTTGTGCCATAACGGAATGCCATTCTTCTGGAATGAATAAAGGGCTCTTTAGCAATATGACAATTGAGAGGGCTCAAAGAAACAACTTGCTCGTTATAAATATTCTTTCATTCGCGATTGATGTGGAACATATTGGCAAATGATTGGCCAGGCTTGCCCTAATTGAAAATATATCGTAGCAATGGCCAATTTATTGGTAGATGCAATATCGGATTCTTACGCCCTTTAATCGATTTATCCCATAAGCACTTTTTTGGTATCCCTATTAAGGAATAGGGATACCAAAATAGCCAAGCTGTGATATTTCGCATTTAGAATAGGTCCCCTACGTTCATTCTAGTATGAAGTTACACGTTTAACGTGTTCAGGTGTACTACAGCTGCACATCAGATTGGTGACCAAGAGGACATTGTCATGCATACTCAATTTGTCGAAAACTTGCTAAAATTTCAAATAACGCTGCCTTTTGATGCCCATTCCCCGTGGGGGTCATAGGTTCCCCTTGTCACATTATACCTCGTCCCTCCAACCTGGGGCGCCATTTTGACATGACGTGAAAAAGTGATTTCAAATTGCTATTCTTGAGGGTAAATTTACTTCCATGAAGCACTGCAGTGACAGCAAACAAATGATACGTATACATGAGGCACAGACTACATATTCGGTAAACAGAGCTAACTTGAAAGAATATACATTATTCGATAGCAATTTCGGTAGCACTTAAGCGATGTTTGCTGAAGTAATCGGCTACGACCATTTTTGTTTCTCTTTGGAAATGTATATGGGTCTAGTCGTCTGTCGACCATCTGGGCTGTACGAGGATTGGTCGTACTAGAAATGAACATACCTCCATAAGGACAGTTTATTGACTTTCTATAAGAACGATTTTAAAGGCACAAAGAGGGGCCTCGATTGTTGACCCCTTCCTAGACTGTGGACACATTAACAGCAAATTGTTTCCTCGTGCTATTTGCTCAGGTTATTTAATATCATGAGGGAACCATTCACGGCTGCCAGTGCTGAATCAATTTTAAAGGGCCATTCACTATATTTTGTGGAAGCAAAATGGCGTGGCTTCTTTAATTTGGGGCATGGGAGGTCAGCAAATATTAAAAAATATACCTTAATCATTAATGGATAGAAACCAGATTTAACATTACCCAACATTGATATTTGCAAGACTATCCACGGAAAAGTTACCTTTATCATACATGTTTTTAAAAAACCTTCACTTGGTTGAATCATCATTTCCTGAGGTGCACATACTGTATATTGCCAATAAAAGAATTAACTCAGCCTTTACTTTTCTGTAAATGGAGACACATTTGAAGCCGTTTAAATTATGGGAACCTTGTGATAGTCTAGAGTGCCAGCTCGCACACTCTAATACGTTTGGTAATACCTGTGTTCAGATGCACAGCATAGTGCAAAATTCCACATAAACCAGATTTTCCCCCCCTGTTAAGATGTTTATCTGCTATTCGCGATCTAGGGTTGTTGTTCTAAGTATTGTTTCGCCTGAAGTTTTTTAATTCGTTTATGGTTTACATTCAAAAATACACAAAAATGCGCATATTCAATCAAATACAGACTAAAGCGTATTATTCCAATCCAAGTCAACAAACAGATATTCTAGCTATGCAAACCTCATTGGAAATATTTGGGATTTCTTAATAATCCGTTAATAATAATTTAATTTAGTCCACCAATTTAGGGTTAGAAGGGTTTAGGGTTAAAAAAAACAGAATTTGATTCGAGATTTGTGCTGTTTATTACCACAACAGGTAGGATAATTGTCTGGATATGCTTTCTAATCTTACAGAATGTAATTTCTAAGTAAATTTCTACACTACAGTGTTTCTGAATTAAAATTCCAGTACTTCTGTACAGTATACGTGTAATTGCTGGATAAATTTGCGGCACATAAGCAATACTAGTACTGTATTATGAACATTTTAATAAGATTATTCAGGAATGATTACTGTAAAATGTAAGTGCAGTACACGCAATTCACCGAATTAAAATCCCGTGTCAGTACAAGTCTCGTTCCATATGTTGACCACCTCCTTAAGTTGACTAGTTTGAGACAGTCCCTTGGGTGGTCCACTTACAGAGATCTACCGTACTGGCATCAAAAGTCGTCTTCACCTTTCCCATGCAGCTCCAGATAATGATTTCAAAATTCCCGCTGAACCTGCCCCTGCTCACACATCTAATTTGGTCACTCCAACCATTCATTCAATGACTTTTTGGCGACTTCTCCCCCGCACCATACGCGTTGTTTGCTTTTTCCATCGCAATGATTGTCCATAAGTTTCCCACAAATGGTCTCACTTTTCACTTCTTCAATGCATGGGTGCACAATGCCCCGAAAGCGAGAGATGGGAGTTAACCGAAATTGAAAAAAGCTGGGCATACACATTATTATAACAAATAACTAGCCCACTCGTGACGGAAAAAGTCCCCTCGAAGAGCAATGGAGTACTAAGTCCCAGCTGACGCCGAGTACGCGTCACAGCGCAATTGGTGCGCCTCCTCTTTTCCGCTCCTCGTCCATCTCGGCCCCTGTATGTATACCGCTCTCTCTCCCATTGCCAAACGGCCCTATTACAAGCTACCATGAGCGCTAAATTACCGAATAGATCATCGACGCTGTACACACAGCCTCGGGACAACAGAAGGGGCTCGAGGAAATAAAAAAAAGCAATATGGGAAGTTGTATACGGCCAACGAGAGAAGGAAAGTAGGAAATCGACAATGAATTGATTAAACAATTTTCGCAATATGGATGCTGTTAAAACAAATCTATTACCGGGGCCGTTACCAGAAACCTCAAAATCGATAAACTTGAGATCATGCATGAAAGTGAGGCAATTATCCGAATATGGATGATGCGGGTGCATGGCTCAGATTGATGATTGTTGGCCTGCTGGGCTCAGGGTTGGTTTCGGATATGACTGACATAAATTATCGCCTGGGTTGAAAGTGATGAATATGTGAATGGCTGATGAAAATTTGGGCATGCAAACATGGTGAGATCCGATTTTCTTGATCAACTGTATTTCTTTAGCAGCGTGGATGATGCCGTCTCCACTCTGGGTCAAGTTTAAAGGGCGTCTTGAGGACCCGCTTTCTGAATTGATCATACACGTACGTGTTGGTTCCCTCACTAAAATTTCAGATTTCTGCATACAAATATAATGTATGTAAATGTTCTGGTGTGCTGTAAAAACAGCAATTTTATAAGTATCATTGGGTAATTACATTCCAAATACATTGGTTTCCAAGCTGACAATGGCCTATTGGTTATTTTAAAATTGGTGTTTTGTTTACAGCATACCAAAACATTTATTTGAATGCAGAAATCTGAAATTTTAGTGTGGTACCCACGTATGACCACCACTGTAAATATGGCGCTGCATCAACATTTTAGTTGGTGTCTGGCCTAGATACGCATTAATGTGCATAGGGGTTCATACCATTAGTTTATGGTGTGAAGTTATTACATTCGGAGTTCTATAGGATCTACGTTTTTGAAAATTCTACATGTCAGTCAGTTTCACAAACATGTACACGCTGTTAAGTTGATTTATATCGTGAAAATGCAAGTTTTGTAACGTAGCCCACTTTAAGTGATCATTTATCCTTACAATTCGTTAATAAACAATGAAATCATCTAGACAGCACTTTTAGGTGTTAATTTTTGAATTTTACGCAGCATTTTTTAAGCATTTAAAAAAGTAGGGTCTTAGAATTCCCCTCTATATACAGCCTACACATCGGTAGGTTTTATGCTACAAAATGATCATAAACGAAAAACAGGACCACGACATGCTCGTCGGTGATTTAATGGTCGTCCCTTCATGGATTTTCTCGAAGTCAATATAGTTGATATGTTTTCAAAATGACTGTATCGATTTTATATACAAAGACCTTATGGTGGGCAGAAAATGCTAATGACGTCACAGCTGTGCCCAATGGTAGGAAACGCTACACCATGCACTTATTACCAATGGTTGCAGGAACTCACCCATGAAACACAAGCGCGCAATGAATGAAACACTACCAAATTCTGCTATGGGATATTGCACCGTTGCATAAAATTTAAATAAATACCTCTTTTCATCGTAGCCGTTGGTTTTACCAATAAATATTTTGTTTAAACATGCCAAAATCTATACAGTAAATATGAATAGTTTCCGGCATGGCTTAATTGGCATTAACCAAAAATATATGCAAAAATTGATTAAAAATGTAAAATGCCAACAACGCATCATGAGCCAACTCGAATGTATTTGATGTATGGATGTATTTTAAATCATTATCGTACATGTACATCATCTCACAATAAGTTTTTAAAAATACCTGTCTGCTGTTTTTGTCAAGAATTTCGTAATTTATATTTCAGTTCTCGTTGCTGTACTTTAAAATGAGATTTGGAAAATTGACTTGACCTAGCAGGTACACGTATAAATATGCACTGCGTGGGTGCATATCTGCTTCTGGCAAGATGATATGATCTCATCCCCAAATCTTTCCAATCAAAACATTGGTCTGGCGCACAGAGCGATTTCCCATGAATTTGCATTTAATGGAAAATATAAATTTTATTGCTGCATATGATAAAATTCAATCTGCTTTCTATGTGAATTTATAGCCTTTGCCAATATCCACTCGCAATTCCTATATATGTACATCGAGCGTATTTCTATACCCGATGCCAACACTGGTTGCAATGGATTTGCGCCAGTGAATCAAGTGTCGAACCACTTTTCCATCCTTTCCTTTAAGTATTTCCACAGCTGTCGTATAGCATACAAATGCATATAGGACATGGACACGATCCAGATATCAAAATGTAATGCATGCAACAGCATACAAACGACGAGATGCCATGTCTGCTGTCGGCCAAAATAACAAATAATGCATGTACATGGACGTAAACCTATAATGCGGTTTAATATTTCACATTATGTTTAGATTGAAGGTAAATCCGATTCATTTACGTTTAAAATTGCTGGAGCATGCATTGCAAGAACACGGTGTCTATACATGTACATGACTTCAGCGATTTCACGAATTTTTGGCAGTCGTATTATTATAGATATGGTAATCTAGTTTGATGATATCAATCAAGCATCTCTCTAAGTTTTGTCTGGAATTTTCTGTGGTGAAATGTTACCACCTTCCGCCGCTGGAGACCTCTGAGTTGTAAGATGACATGTTTAGAAGGCCTTGCAGTTCACGAATTTTTTGCGGTCGAATTATTAGAGATAGCACGCTCGCGTATATTGACATCAATCAAACATCTCTTAAAGCTTTGCTTGGATTTTTTCGGCGGTGAAAAGTTTCCGTCTTTCGTCGCTAGAGGACGCTGAGTTGAGAAGTGACATTTTACTACTCAGCGCCCTATAGTGGCGGAACGCGGAAACACTTCACCGCTAGAAAATTCCAAACACAACTTTAATAGATGCTTGTTTAAGATCATCAAACTTAATCACCGTATCCCCATATCTGTTATAATACAGTCGCAAAAAATGTACGAAATCGTTGCCATCATTTACAGGTACCCTGTACAAGGTTGTACAATTGGCCATGTACAGATGTAGTAATTAGTAAGAAAGGATATGAACGAGGCAGGAAATTTGTCCAAAGTTTGAGACGAGTTTTGCAAACTGGTTTGCCAATTAAACTTCGATTAACGTTAACGTTATCACCGTTAACACATATATGCCAGTTAACATTCTTCTTTGCAAGAGTCAAAGCCATGGCAGAGTCCTTGCCAGCATTACTTGAATATGAAATGGTCGCAGCTGTGCTGTCGCTCATTTCACGTTAAAATAAGCATTTTCCATTGAAATCGTTTCTAAATGCGAAGTGATCATGTGGTAAAAACTGCCTCCCTCCCATGTTCTTTCAAAGCACATAGTTCTTCATCACCTCTAGTAAACTGCGCAGAACGCCTACCTATATCAAGCCCACAATTTGTCCGTTGGGGGGCGTGTCATTTTGGCAGGCGCCTGGATTGTTGTTGCTTAAGATTGATAATCTCTCATTTGAAATGCATCCAGGGACTCCTCTCATACATATGCAACAACTCTGTTAATTTTGCATTAGATGGTGACGCCTTTCGATGTAACACACTAAAAATGTACTCCCTCCATTAGGGCAGTAGCAGCCTCTGCCATGGCACTAAAATCTTCTATTAGGGACCTTTTCAATGACAATTCGCAGTATAAAGGGCAAGTAATGGCTGTAGTTACGCCAGCTTTTTTTCTCATTTAGTCTGTATTAGATGGATAATAGAAGACTATACAATTTCGAACAATGGCCTTTAGAAAAGTACAGGGGAAGCAATGATATAGAAAACGCCAATTTTGAGGTAGAGCAAAGTATGGAAAAACTACATATGCCTTTACGAGGGACTGTGGTCTACCCCCTATCCCATTGAAAACTGCCTTTCTCATAGATTCACACTGGGCTATAACTACCAAACCGGTTATAGGGATGACTCCTTCATGGCCTCTATGTCTCAGTTAGAAACATTTACTAGCACAAACACGTGTTAGTAAACGGTTACAACATTGATTCAATGTTGTACAGTGTAAATCATTTGGAAATGGCGAACATGCACTTGAAGCAGATTATGTTTTCTGTCACATATACTGATTTCGTTTTAACTTTTAAACCATACAAGCCATTGGCTTGAAGACTGCAGAATTTACAGTATTTGCTACAATAAATCGGGTTAGGGTAAATAACAAAATTATGGGTTTGAAAATAATGTACTCTTCGTAAAATTATCTACATTTTAATTTGAAAGAAGACAGTGAAAGTAAAAAACATGTAGTTTTGATTTACACATGTACATTTAACATCTTTGTGATTATACTGATTACATATATTTGGCGAAAATAAACGAAAGTTGCCTTGTATCGAATATTGAGCTAGCCTTATTGTCAAAACTAAACTATCGTTATTGTCCTTTATCTAATAAAATTGTGAAACTGTCGCTATTTTAAACATTTTATTAACCATTACATGTATTTACGTATAGTAATAATATTTTAAAATTTTCATTATTTTGTAAATCTTGGAATCTAGACACAATTCTGCTTTTCATCGTTATTTAAACAACTTATTAAACGGGCTGTAATATTATACCACCACATTATACTATGCAAATATACCAACGTTATACCCACAAGGGAGTTTTATAAAGGTAACACAGGCTGTGTTGAATTTTTGCATGATTGACAAGATGACCCAAGTCTTTAGCACTGCCCCAACGCGAAAGTACGAGATTATGTAATCCAATATGTGAGCCCCCTTGCAAACCTTTCCTTTAAAGTGCTAAGTAATTAATTCAGTTATGAACTTGCCGAACAGGTCTGCAAGGAAGGCGAATCGTGTGAGTTTGTTATAAGTGTTTGCACAGGCATGCACGTGACCGCAGTAATCAATCATGCATTTGATTTGAATGGGAATTATGAATGAGACAATTTGTCATCGCCTTGCTGACATCCTTCCAAAATTCGTAAACCAATGAGCCAGACGTTTACCGTGTTCTTTAGGCGATGTTGTAAGTCACACATGAAGTGTATACAGGGTTACCTCAGAAACATCTTGCCCAGAAATGAAATTTTCAATTTCCTGGCTTTTCCAGGTTTTAAAACAAATTTCCTTGACCACTCTGACCACTGAAAATGTAAAAATGTGAAATATGCTATATGTTATGGTAGCTGTATTTACTGCTTATTTATATATAAAGGAGTTTGAACACAAATTTTCATGGAAATAACAAATTTAATTGATAATTTCATCATGAATTTCTTCCGCATTTTTGATTTTTGTGTTAACCAATAATTATCTATGTCAGATGTATCGTTATCTTGTTGAATTTCCCTGACTTATTCAAAGTAAATCCATTTTTCCTGACCTTTCCAGGCCCTGATTTTTCCAGGTTTTTTTATAGGTCTGGGGGATCCCTAGCTGGTATTATTCCATTCACTTTTTAGAAAAGATATACATTTAGCAGTGCAATTCAAATTCGAAGCAGGTTTAAATCGTCAATATTTGGCTCGACAAAAATCCCTAAAAATTATGCCGTTCTTCTAATTGCCATAAATATTCCGATAACCCCAAATTCGGGTCCAAATATCAGTATAATCAAGTACCGTATTCTAATTAACTACACACTTTTGAAGTGAAAAAGAGCGTACTATGGCCCTAAATTCTCGCCGTACAAGCTTCCAGATAATGTGCAAATATCTGTCTTAAAATCCCGAGATCCCTGTTAATTTAATGTCTCATCATGAATCTAGCTAATGTATCCATGAATGCCGAGAGAAGCTAAAAGTTGCACATCCATGTAAGGGTGTACATAGCTATTAATAGACAATTTTCATCTATGTATTAGCCTCGCATACCATAAGCCGCAGCTTCCTCAGTAATTAACGACCAATTAGCCCGTTGTAAAGTCATTTTTGATGACTATCGATTGCGCAGCAGAGAAACACATGAGAGAAAGTACGAGGCATCCACAATGTTCACTAAGACTGCCACATACAATACATGCAGCTGCCTGAGGTACTACATCAAATTATCAAGTTTTTGAATGGAAAAAAAGACTGTAAAAGCTGGAACAAGGAACACTACCGTATGCAAGCTCATTGCTAAAATGATTGACGTTCAAAGTTAGAAGAATTAAGACTGCTAAACACTGCTCGTTTGATGAAAACAAAAGTAAGCCACGAATTGCTGCGGTGGAGCTTTTTTAAATTGGGAAGACTTGTATTTATGACAATGATGTAATTGATTAGCTCTAGCCGACTTTCCATATAAATCCACTTATTAGCGTTTGTACCCCACCCCTTAACGCTTCCATCATATTAGATCGTCGTAGTCTGACAGCATTGCCTCACTTCCATATGCTCTGAACGCAATCGATTCTACATGTATAAGCTTATATGAATGTCTGGGACCGAAAAGCTAGGTTTCTTCAGAGTACAGATATTTAAATTTCACGAGAAAGTCGGATACATGCTGTACAACATTTGTGAATTAACGTGTTTCTCGCTTATCTCGACAAAATGGACGCCGGTTGGCCAAATGATGATGTTATCATTGCTGTTTTATAAAATAATAGAGCCAGTTTGGCGAAAAATCATTTCTGGTCTAATATTTTTTTATAAAAAGTTCACACAATTTGAACATTTTTGGTCAATCATCATGTCATCATTTTGGTGCCTAATAATCGTGAAAAACTGATGACATAAGATGTCAACGTCCCCATTTCATGGAAAAGAGCCTCATCCGCATTATTGTAAGGTTTCAGTCACTCTTATATATATTTCGTCAATTGTGCGTTCTCCAAGTGCATACACATGTACATTGTACATGTACATTTAGAAATAATTAACATAGAACATATGCAATTTTGGTTTTGTTTCTTACCTGCGAATCCTTCAAACCGAGTTTTTCAGCCAGTTTCTTGCGGTCTGGCTTGCTGATGTATTTCTGAATTTGAAAACGTTTTTCAAGTTCTTTTCGTTGAGCATCAGAGAAAACTGCTCTTCGAAGCATGACACGTCTGGGTTTCCCACGTACACTCGCTGCCCATGGTAGCAATAAAACACGTCCATCACCTAGAATTTTAAGTGCATTTGTTTTACACACAATATAATAATGCAAAATGTTTTAAACTCCAACACGTATATTCGTATGTAAGCACATTATCAGATAACCTACGCTTCAGTGAGAAGGACGCAAAGACTATTAACTGCTCAATTTCAATCATTATTTTTTTTTGATCTAGACAAATGCAGCTGAGATAAGCTATACACTCCCATACCATAATCTAATATCATATCAATAAGCATGCAAATTAAACAGCCTACACAAGGTCTTACACGTTGTGTCAACACAAATTTGAGATAGACCTACCTGTTATTCCTGTTGCACCATTGACACCAGCAAGATTTGCGACAGCAGCGACACTGCCTAACGTGGACATGCCGTTCATGCCTGTTACATTTGCACCATTAAACCCTGATGCGCCTGAAATAATTAAGAGCATTAAACACACAGGTCACACATAAAAAATATGGTATTATAAAGAATAACCATCTTCATTTTCCAAAAGAATGCAGACAATCCAGATTTAAAGCATATTGAAGGACGAGAAATTACTTTGTTATACACTATAGATGGTTTTAATCGGGTATATTGTTCCTCTAATGGTCATTTAATTTCTTTAATTTAATGACATTGTTCATCTCCAATGAGAGGGATCCGTATATGCTATTGTGATTCTTGTCCTGCCCTTACAATTTCATAAATCATAACCAAAATAAACCTGCAGATACTTCATCGTCAGTTTTGTTTGCAATATATTTTTTGTTGAGAAACACTAGATAATCAGATCAGAATGGTACAGCCATATGGCATTGCTGTGAAAAAAATCATGTGTTCTCAAAACCAGAAACTGCTTCCCTTTGACATTTTTAGAAAAATGTATTGTAACTTGCTTTTGCAGCAAGTTCACAAAAATATGGGATGTACGGCCTGTTTCTTGATACATGTACATGTGTGGTCCTATTTCATAAAGCCCTACAAGTTATCCATTGGTTACGAATTGAGGTACCACATTGTCATGCAGCAAACGTAATCCCTTCTATCAACAAGGAGTTAACCAATGCATTGCGTTCCTTCCTTGTTGCCAAACCTATAAAATCAAGCTTGCAAACACTGCTCAAATATTGAGCTATTATAGTGTGAGGGAAACTTCCAGGGGATGATGCGCATGGGCTTCCAAAAATTAAATACAGTACGGACCGGATTTCACGTAAGATCAACAATGAATTTGATAGAGTGAAGTTACCCTAAGCCTATTATAATAGCCACAATTATTCCAAAATAGGCTTAAGTCATAGTTCTGAATAACATGGAACTTTCTAAACGAAAAAATGGGGCACGACCCTATATTACTGATGGACATTATAGGTTTAGCTAAGGCGAAAGAGAAGGCAGCATAAACACATGCCAGACATGCTCATCCTTTGGATAACCGTAGCCAAAATATGCAAAACAATTCTGGAATAGGAAAATATGCAGCTGCCTATTGCCGTTGTGACAATAACTGCGTAATGTGGTATCGGCGTTATGTACTGCATGCCTTGTTTTGGAGAATGTTTGAAGTTCAAGCTGCTATAGCATATCAGTTGCGACATCATCTTTCCAATCCATACAGAAAATAGAAATATTGAATACTACAGTATTCATGTTGTACATGTATGTGGAGTTATTATCAGTTATCATGCATTCAGACAATGTTAAGAGTATGATGTAGAGGAACATTATGATATGTTCGGATATACTACAGTGTCCACCACAAATGTGCGCAAAATACGAGTGTATTATATTCCAACTCTACTTTTCTAGTATTAAAGAATGAGAGCAGTTCTATAGCTGTCGCATTTTATCCTTTTAATGTTTTAGTTTGCTTTTTCGATTGTATTTTTCCTATCGTTTTTCTGTCTTTTACTGCCTAACCTAAACTAACCTAGAAATGTACGTGTAATTTTGTCAAGCTGCCTAACCGCCAGGCAATCAATGCAAGCCTATGAGCTGTTAGGCAAAGCCCACTATCTTATTATGTCTATGGCGGAGCTGGGTAGCAGCAGGCCATGATCTGTAGTAGAGCCATATGTTCATTTGATGTTAACATCACGTTGGTCTGATCTGCAATCTGTTAACGCTTGCCATTTTTCTTTCGCTTAATTTCAAACCTACCAAATTGCAGTTCCAGAAATGGTTACTTATTCAATATGCGTTCGTATATACATGTACATTGTACACAGGGTTCCCACGACTTTAGTAACATATATAGCATCCCCTGACTTTCCCAGGTTTCCAAGGTTAAAAATGTTATTTTTCCCTGACCTTTAGAGTATACCGTATACCCCATCGACCAGTATAAAGTAAAAAGAACCTGCCTTTATCAAGAACGATAATTATTGAATTTGTATATCAAAGGAATTCACACAACAGCAAAGTATTAATGTTGAAGAAGAGGTAATCAATCTGCAGTATTGGGGGGTTTCTTTCACCTAAAAACCATTATACATTGAAATTATATTGAAATTAGATGTACATGTATAATTAAACGTCAGGATTTGAACAAATGTCAACATTTTCCTGACATTCTCAGGTTTCCCAGTCAGATACAATTCCCCGGACTTTTCCAGGTTTTTAAGGATTCTCAAGTTTTGTGGGAACCCTGTGTACAATACTAATTTTTGCAAATTGCTTTTCAATAAAATTGAATTACACGTGCATGAAACATCCCGCAGCATAATATTTCTAATAATTTCCTAATATAACAAATGTAAAAATATTGAGTCTAAAATCACCTGTTTCATCCGCATTATACAGTAAATGCAAGCACATGTATTTAAACTCGTTTAACGGTTCTATGGCCATATATACCTTACCCAACATGGAATCTATGGCAAAATGCACGTATGCAGTGTATTAATATTTTATGACCGCTATATAAGACAACCCTTTCCCTAGTGGCGCAAATCTCCCTATTTGATGGGCTCAAATACGTTTTCAATGAGCTCTTCAACGCTAATCTTACGTCAAATGTGCAGTATCAACAAAGGTGCGACTCGCTGGTTTGAATCCAGGTCAGAAGTGGTAGACTGCATAATGGCGTGGAATTGCAAAAGGCCTAACCGTATAGCGAAATGCATTCAGGCTAGGTTTGATACAAATTCTCCTTTTCATCAACAGGGGTGATAGTCACAAAAACCTTAGGTCAAAACCACGATGAACACGGTTGAGAACGCAACCCAAACACTGCTGTTCCAGCACGCTTGGAACTTTGGGAGAACAGATTGTAGGACCTGTTTACGAGAAATGAGCAGCACAAACCAGCCTGGGGCCCTCTTCGCTTCTCTTTTTGCTGGTTTCTTGTATAAATATTTATAGGGCAGCCCTGTATAGGCCAGTTACTAGCTGCGGTCCTTTCCATTACGAGCTAGAAAAACAGGCTGACAAAAGGTACTAAACCACCTAATTGATACAAATAGGGCGAATCTGTCCAGGCCCGAGTGCACTCGAAAAAGGTAGATTAAAGTTAAGGCTGCTTTGGCTGGGCCCAAAAGGGCACGGGGGCTTTCAATTAGGGGGAAAAAGGAAAACAGATTATAAATTTGCATCGAAATTCACCGCATGACCACCGAGAGAGTAGTGAGTAGGACGTTTCTGGTCCATTTAATGCCATTCACACGTGTGTTCTGGGTACGTGGAGCCGTGTATTTGCGCAATGAAAGGGGACCTAGGAGGGGAAGGACTTTAAATCATGATGCGGATCACCAAAAAATGCGTGAGCAACATAAAACTGCGACTATTAGGCTCTATTACATGAGCTTTAATTAACGACTAATATTCATGCAATTATGAATTTATGTAATTCGAGGTGAACAAATCTCAGCAAGAAGGGGTTGCACCAGCGCTAAGGTCACACTTTCGAAATCTAACAAATGGGTATCAATTCCGATTTAAACGTGGTTCCTTATTTTGTGTTCAAAAGTGGGATAAACGCGAAAAATTGGGAAAAAATGCCAATTTACATGTATGTGAAAAATTCTTTGGAGATGAATTTCTCAAGAAATCCAGCGTAAAACTTAGCAATTTTCCTCAATTCAGGTTCTTAATTTCAAAAAATAAATTTATTAAAATTGCCTACGACGTTCTTTTGATGACTCTTAAGAATCTTAAAAATAATACATAATAACTAAAAATCATTTCCATGAAAATACTCTTGAAATCCATTTTTAGCTGACTTTTTTAATAAAATTTTCGCATATACGGCGTTGTCTTAAACATTGTTACGTACACCCACACAGTTGTTTTTTAGAATTTCTAAAATCCGTTGTATTTGTGATCTAGTTTTGTCAAAAAACTTTACCTACGACGTTCTCAATATGGTATAGGTGGGTCTCGGTCTGTAGTTTCAGACAACACTGATAGCTCTTGAAATAGCTATTTTTTTTTCAAAAATATTATGTGAAAAATGTGAAAATATCAGATATTTGCATATCGTGACAAATTGTACACCAACCGGCCACATGCCTGCTGCAGCAAACAAATTTCTTAAACATTTAAATGTGCAATTTCCAAGCACTTGTGTAATTTTCGACGCTTTCTTGTTCTTAAATGTCACGAATATTTTTATTCATCACGTTTTAATAGTCACAAAACATCCCCCTGATTTTGCATTATCGGAAAGGACTGAAGCTTATCGAATGCATCATCACTCAATAATCTTAATCCTGATTACATGGATTGTTTGTTTTTAATGTCAAACATCATGATTACACATTGACCCACAGTCACTGCGGTGTGTGAACCACAGCTTGTATTTACAAAGGCAGATTTTTCGACAGACTAGATCAAAGATATAGGGACATTCGAAAAACTGCTTGCTCGCGTTAATAATTTTAACAAAGCTCGTATCCACTGCACAGCGAAAAATGCAGATTTTCTCAATTGCCTTAACTATAATACGGAGAAGTGTTTAGTTCTAATTAGTAATTAGCATTGTAAATGTGACTGTCACTGCATGAAGTGCGGGCCATTTACCAGCTTCTGTTAAATAACAGTTCTCGTCATGGGAACCGCTATTGCTAATGTCTTCACGTCATCGACGAATGCAAAAACTCGTGACATTTGGCAATGTGAAATCATACGCTTGTATTCATGCATAAATTATGCAGAAATGCACGCGCCAGAGAAATACATATTAGTTCCATAATCCTGTCAAAGTTTTCAAAACTGCCAGTGCTTTTCTCCTGCACAACGCTCAATCACATGGTTTTCCATTGTAGAGCAGCCTGGAGCTTTTGTATGCAGACGCTATAAAACTGCACGTGGCAGCGTGAAATTGCTGTAGTTCAATGCAAAGCGGTGCAAGGACGAAGCTAGCTCAAGGGAGGAATTTTGGCTAAATGACCAACAACCTTTTCCCACGCAAATATTAGTCAATGATTTGTAGAAATGAACTATAGTTCATAGAGTGCATAGAAGCCATCGTCAATGGACGGCCATATTCTTCATCTTAATTTGTTCTTGCACATTAGTGTTTGGAATCACTTTCACAATATACAACACTGCAGATCATTCACTATAAGATAACTTTCATTTTTTGATTGGTTATTGTCATGTTTTATTTGCAAATCCTTTGTTGTAACCTGTTGTAAGCCTATCCTTATTTGAAGATGAATTTACCTGGTTCAAACACTAAATATTATGTGCTTGTATTTGGGCATACCCTCATGCAAAACGTACATGTATATTGGTGAACATGTAAAATACAATCATACATACAGTATATACTGTATATATATATGTTTAAGGTATCTAAGTGACATACTTTTCTTAATTGACATGTGGTGAAAATTCGAGAAAACACCTTTTAATTATCATTTGCATGTTAGATTTCTGTAACGGAAACGTGTTGGTCTGTTTGAAATCCTTTGTCTTTTGGTCACAATACCCTAAGTATATTTCCCAGAAATATTTTTCATATTTCAAAATGTGTCAAAACAGTGTCACTGCTTGTGCTTTGTATGTTTTTAACATGTCACAATACACCTCGAAGACAAGCACGTCAAATGCTTAAGATCGAGGTAAGATTTTGCAAATCACACGTTTTTGTCATCTCAAGAAAGCGGTTATTATGTTCATTTTCATAAGGGGTAGGTAATTCGCCTGAAGTCGCAAGAGAAAGGTTAAGTGCATTCCCTATGAGTGCCCTAACAGTATTTTAAGCTTGGGATCCCTGAATGATCTCAATTAGTCTGAGGATTTTAGTCTACTATGCTCGCCTTAAACGAAAATGGATTTGATTAACTGGCTGCATATCCAGCTTATAGGATTTTCAATTATCTCGCTTATGGGCATATATTCGCTAATCAGTCGTGGGCATAGGCATAAATGATCCAAATTTGTTCCACGGGTCAAACGTTATTTCACGCTCAATCTATATGAAAGCTTGTGACAATTTGCGATCGTTTCCCTTCCACTTTTGTTCCAACCTCGGTTACATGGCCAAACTTATTATACGGCATAAATGACAGCTTGCGCCCATTTCTATGAAGCGAGCCAGGCTGCATAATGAAAGCATATACGTAGCCCCTATCCGCGTAGCCAGCAACCCGAAGGCAATTTGCATAAAGAGCCCCTCGTAAAATGGAGACGGTATTCATAGAAACAGTCATAAAATGTAGCCTGTACATAATAAAGTTCACAATTAAATTTGCTGAACTTCAGCTCATATATATGCATAACCAAAAATGAATATAGGGCCCAGAACGCGTATACATACACGCTCGAACAGGTATGAGAGAATGAAGATCGAGTTTAATAAAAGCACACGTGTAGATTACAACCCAATTTCCGTATAATTTACGCGGCTTATAGCCTTATCTGGCGCAGTTGACCACATTCAATTTCTAAATTAAACGTGATTAAAGTGGAATTGATGTCAAATTTAGTGGCAACCTTTTCATCCCGCGCTTATTATTAAAAAAGTAACGTTATATTGAAAGTGCTACGTGCGCTATACTAGGACATGCATTTTCTTTTAATTAAGAGCGGTGCAGGCAAATACATTATGATAAAAACTTTCCTTGTTTTGTGAAAATGAAACTGTATATGCATTGCAAATTAAATGCAGTTTTTAATTGTGAATCAGCGTCAAGGCAAATTTCCAGTTTTTATCAGTTAAAATAGGAAAAACTCTTTAATGGCATTGTAACATCTTCTGCTGATGTGCTGTGTGCATGAAGATGATGAAGGGTAAATTTTGAAGATTTTAAAAATTGGGTTATATATGGCTCGTTTAGTATATTATGCAAGAAAGACCGTTTATACACATACATTTGAATGATATACAGGATAAACTGCAAATCTTATATGAAACACATCATTTAGACGTCAGTGCTTGAACTTAAGTTGAACATTTTTAACTTACCAGTAATGAATGGACCCCTGCACATTACTAATGATTGTAGGGATGAATCGAAGTAGCTCCTTGGAACAGGCTTTGTTACTGTAGGTGAGCCATACGAATGATGTGATGATAGATATAATGGCGCTGAAAGAAAAGAAATGAAAAATAAGGACTTGTACATTGTATTCTCGTCGATTTTCTTTATATACTTTGTGCTGGTTCCAAACACCTAAGTATTCATTCTTGATAATTCCACAAAGGGAATAAAAACGTAACATACTTGAATATAAAAAGATGCTAAATATGAAAATAATAATAAAAATATAATAATAACAACGAAATAAGAATGGAATATTTGTTCTTGTTTCTGTATTTTTGATGTTGATTTTTTGAAGTCGAATGCAAAGCTATTCTGAACAACTGAGAAATAATTTTTATAAGCAAACGATATTTCAGTACCATTTCGTGATTTTTATTTCTCGCAATGGAAATTTTCTTGTGCATACTACGGAAGAAATTTTAGATTTAATACATTTCCACATACATGTATTCGCAATTGTAATCCGTTCTAAATGGCGAAATTTGACTGTATCATCCATTTAAATTCGAGGAACTATACCAATATAGGAAAATTATTTTCTTTGAAAAATATGCTCTAAAGTGTACAGTGTACATGTATATGGTCTTATCAATTTCAACACTCCCACCCGACTAAAGCCAACTTGTACAAGCGTTAAACCTCCATATTGAGAACCAGAAAATAAGCAACAATGTAAACATTACATTTCATTTTTGATGTTTTAATCAACAATTTAATTCTCATTGTGATACACGTGAACAGTTACTGTATTTCTATTTTAAAGCATTGTTGACAAAAAAATACATGTGCTTGAATATTAATGTATACATGTTTCAGGTTAAACATTTTTCGCAATGAAACAATTAATTGCCAAAAATGGAAAAATCTTATTTTGTGATGTTATTCATTTTTGGTAATTGGTAACACATACCGCAAATATTATTTTTGAATCACAAACTTAATTCATTCTATCAAATTGCATATATACACGTATACTGGTCCAACTTGTATGTGCAGAACATGAACAAGGTATACATGTAGCGTGAATCGGTATCAGTTGTTAACTACCGGTACACATGTATTCAGACCAGCAACTTCCTTATGTCACTGTCACTCGTAAATGATATGTAAAAACGTGTTTTAACATGTCGTTGCGGGGATTTTCCGAACTTTGACAAGGTGTCAAAAATCGATGTTGGCTGAACAGGTTTCAGATTTACGTGTTTTATCACGACATACAGTTTATACAGGAATTCTGACATGTTTCGACGTTTAACTTACTTTCAAATATAGTATGTGGTGATAACTTTATACGCTTATTCTGAAAGACCGAGAAAGGAAGCATGCCAGTGTGCTGTCTTTCGGTTTGTCAAAAAAGGCGGTTATTTTGACAACAAAATCAATTTCCATATATATTTAAGTATCATTTGCACGTTGCATACCGGTTTAAGGATTGAGCCCATCCTTAGCAGGTCATCTGCATACAGTATATAGCATGAACGTTCGCCAAAGATTCTGTATATATTGCAGGCCTTCAGGAATTATTGCAACACTGGTCAGTGAATCCTAATCCAAACCATCCCTACCATATGTTGGAAAGTCTGTACTTGTTACAACTCAAATATCTTAAACTACTGCATATTTTTAAAAAAAGTATTGAAAATAAAATAGCTATAAAGCCCCCCCCCCCACCCGATCCCTATTAAATTCTTACGCGTATAAAATTTTCTTTCAATAACATGAGTCTTTTGGAACTTTAAAGTTATCATTTACAAAGCACGAATGGCAATAATGGAATCTTTCGAACAGATTTTCGCTACTAAATTTTTTTTTTAAAGTGCGAATTTATGTGCTGAACAACAACGAATGAGCCTAAACTTGTATAAAGGTTATACATGTATACAGTATATGGGTCTCATTTATTTTACGTGGTCGGATACGATACTGTATACATGTATGTACTCAATTCCATAATGAAATATAAGAAAGCCATATTATTGGGATTTCTCTTTCACTGAAAATTTTGATGACAACATAACTTACACTGTACATGTACCGTATAAGTTACTATATGTGATACATTGCGAAACATGTGGGCGACCATTGCATATGTTGGAGAAATGAAGAAGAGGGTAAAAACATCGTTAATCAGGGTGTCTTCTGGTCATGTAAGTCATGGAAAAGTTGGAAAAGTCATGAAATTTACATCATGGTCATGGAATTTTTGCCTTTTTGATTGATTCACAAAATAACCATTTGGGTTAAAGTTCATCATTTGTCATCAAGTTTTGCAGCAAATTTCGCCTACGGGCCACGACGTTTTTTCCGCTAACGATCATGTCATCATTGTGGTAGAGAATGTTTCTGAAAATCGCTATAGTGATGACAAAACTTGAACGTTCAATATTCTGATATGTATTGAAATAATTTTGAAGTCATTAAAAAGGCATTGAAAAGTCGCGGAATTTACATCAGGATCATGGAATTTTTGCCTTTGATTGATGCACTAAATAAAAATTTAGGTTAAAATTCACCGTTTGTCATCCAGTTTTGCAACAAATTTCACCTACGGGCCGTGGCGTTCTTTGGCTAACGATCATGTCATTACTGTGGTAGAGAATGTTTCTGAAAATCACTATAGTGATGAAACAAAACTCGAACGTCCAGTATTATAATATATATATTGAAATAATTATGAAGTCATGTAAATGTCATTGAAAATTCATGGATTTACTACAGGGTCATGACATTTTTGCCTTTGATTGACGTACTAAATAAAAATTTGGGTTAAAATCCATCGTTTGTCATCCAGTTTTGCAAAAAATTCGCCTATGGGTCACGGCGTTCTTTGGCTAACGACCATGTCATTACTGTGGTAAAGAATGTTTCTGAAATTCCCTATAGTAATGACATAAAACTCGAACGTCCAATATTCTAATAGACATTGAGAATTTTTGAAGCCATGAGAAAGTCATGGAATTTGTAATGCCAAATGCCAATGACCCTGTTTGTCCATTGATATGGGGTTGTAAAGGGCGAGCACATACTGTAGGTCCAACTTTGTGGAGCATGCAAGACCATACTGTGTCATACTTACAAGGACTAGAGGTGACTGGGTTATGGGAGCTCCTCACATCAGTAGACAGAATTGCATGGACGCCGAATTTCAGGTATGGCTTATGCATGGAGTCGTTGGACCCCGCTCCGTTGGACCCCTCCCCGCAGTGCATGGCGTGACCTCCGCCCTGCCCCCCGGGTCCAGGGCACAGGGGGCACTGGGTGCAGTGCGGGGGCAGTCTGTGCAGGGAAGTGTTGGGGGAGCAGGACATGATGGGTCCGTCGGCCTGGTGGTGTCCATGGTGCTGGTGGCTGCTGGAGACGGTGACGGGCCCGCTGCCACTTCCGCTTCCGCCCGTCATGACCATTGGCAGGCTGACCACGGAAACGGAAGCTGTGCAGGGCACGGGTCGAGCTATGGAGGGAGAGTTGGCCGCCCTGTCCCTCAAGATGTTCTCCACGTAGAAAGATGTGTTGATGGCGGGCGCGGGGGTGGATCGGAACATGGTCTGGTAGAGGGGCGAGGGGGGCAGCACATTGGGGAACATGGTCAGGGGTCAGAGGGCATCACGATGCAACGGCGTTTAATCCAAGGGACTCCATCGTCGCTCTGATGCAGTGATGCAGTTGTGGCTCGACAAACCCCCCAGACTGGACTCTATCAGGTTGCCATGAATTAAACAAGAGTGTCTATGATTTGCCCAAATGATTTCCTAATGCTAACAATCGTGCATGCGAGCACTCCATCGGGTCCAGCCGACACGCGCATTACCTGCGCCAATGAATTGAACGACTCTGCCCGTTGTCGCCATCTGGTTGGCGGAGAGACAGCCAACGGGGTGCGTGGGCCCCACGCCAGCCAGGGGGGACAACGTGGCTCCGCCCTGCTGTCGATGCTATGAATAAGGGAGTTGGAGCAGAGCGGAAATGGGCCCTTCCCTCGTAATGGAGATGGTGGCTGATGGGCTTTTGCCCAAAATGACAACATTCGTGGCATGCCGGAGCTATACCTTTAAATGCTTATCTGTATGATGCAAATGCTTATCAGACTTAAATTGAATTTTAAACAAGAAAGTCCTGTATGTGCATGTAAACGTGTTTGTCTTACTTAAAGTTGATTTAACGAATTTGGTTTGAGCAACTGCATGGTGATGGCGGCTGAAGGGCTTCTTATCCAAAATGGCAACCTTCTTGGCATGCCTGAACTGCACCTTTAAAAGCTTATCTAGATGTATGTGAAATATGTTACTACGTTTGCATGCAGACTTAAATTGCATTTTAAACAAGAAAGTTCTGAATGTACATGTAAACGTGTTTGTCTTAGTGGCTTACCTAAAGTTTATTTTACGAATTTGGTTTGAGCGACTGCAAGGGGATGGTTTGATCAAAATAAAAAAATCCAAGACTATTTTATCCAAATCAAAATGTCATGTGAACACCCTAAATAGATTTTAACCGCCTTTAATTGAACCAAACACGTGCTTTTGTGTTTCCTTTGTTTGGGGGTAATTATAACTAGATGCAGCGAAGCTCCCCATTCACGTAGTTCCAAATTTGCCCACTATGAAGCAACATACATGTTTTTTTTTCCAAATGGCTATTATTTTGCAGTAGTGTGCTCATGCAAGGGCTACTTGGTGCATTTTCGGTATGTAATCGACTGATTTTGGCAGATTTTCTGCATGCTGCATCTGGTTTTAGTAAATTTTTAAAATTTATAGTTTCTTTAAAACATCTAGTGAATGTAAGTGAATATGGAAGTGAATCTGGGAATTTATGTAAAAACTTCAGCTAACCTTATTTGGAAGTTAAAGAGAAATGTGCGAACTCGTTTTATACACTCACAGTACATTTATATGTATATTCTGTTCAGTATTTATAACCTGAAGGGAGGGGCGTCTAGTGAAATACGAAATTTCGGATGTGGTTTAAGTCACCAGTAAAATGCAACCGATTTGTTGTTTATCAATGACTTCATGTAAGCAATGCCGGTTGCCCCAGAAGATGTTTTCCGGCATGGCACACGGGCAAGCTGTGATTGCCTATGTACAGGGAAAGACGTCAACCGCTTAATCATCCAACATGTACGTTGGAATTATACATATACGTTTGGAATTAAGAACTTGATTACTGCACTTTAAGAAGTAAAATGGTGTAATGTTACACTATATTAAAGAAAGTTGTCATGCATGAATTTGCGAAATCCACCCTTTAGGCGCTCTCAAACTTTTCCCAAAATTCAGAGTATGTATTTCTACATAGTCAGTGAAGAAGAAATTCCTCAATGAATTTATTTCTTTTATTTTAAGGTGTACATAAATTATCCTATAATTTAATTTGTGACAGCCTAAATGGAAGTTTTTTTAATGACTTGAAATTATTTTCGAGTTGCTATCTACATGTACAGCATCATTAATTTCTTTAAGATTTACTATTGCTGTTTGCAATACACGTAGGCTAAAAGCTGAATGCGGAAAGCAATCTTAAGCCGAAATCGCACTGAAATTATAAGTATTCAATATTTAAAAAAATATGTAGTATAATTACATTGAACATGTTTTTTAAAGTAGCAGAACCGAGGTTTAAGATAGATTTAGTAGCGCTACCATGTGCAAATTGTTTTAAAGGAATTGTCATTTATTCTGACGACCGCAAAATGGATGCCCCATGCAGGTTCCCACAGCGGCCGTTCATGTATTGTGGGAAATAGGGTGCCGATAGGGCCACTGACTGTATGCGCGGTATGCTTGGATGCATTTCAATTCTAATTCGCACATTCGGCTATATACTGCGATGAGGGGCTTGACCGTGGAGTCAACAAAGCCAATTTTGGTTAGCATTTCATACTTCATTGACTCGGTGGCAAACCTAGGAAGCAAATTGAGACCTTAGCTGTAATTGATATTCAACGTCTGGTCCTATCAGTTACACACTTCCACGTAGGCATATTTATGCGCTGTCAAATTGAGCGAACGCTAATTGGTGGATAATGCGTTTACACAGGACGCATGCACAAATGGAGCCATTTCCCAGCCATACACACTTGCATGGTCGAATGAATGTAATTCGGCGATTATTGACACTAAATGGCGGATAAAATTCAATTCAACGAATAACTGCCATTTGTAAAATTACTCTTGCCATTGTTCCATGCCTGGAAATGCAAGAGCAGCTAGAGTGTTACATGAATCTGTTTGTCATCGGTAGGTGATTATAGGTTTGGTAAGCATTTTCTCCCGAGCGTGGGGATTTTTAGTGTTTAACTTAGTTTTGACAAGTTTTTGTAGAAAATGCTAATAGGCATTGTGCCTTTTTTTCTGGGATATAAGCTATATACTGTACAGGGTGTTTTTTAACTTTTCACCTTGATATTATAAAAACTGTATGAGATAGAGAAATCGTGTTTAACGGAATGCTTATCAACCGTAGGGGAAACATTTGTAAAACAATCGCAGACGGAAGTGACCCACCTCCTGACCACTATTGACCCCAACTTAAAAATTTCAAATGGCAGCCCAAACCTTGCGATAGCTTAAATCAAAGCCCATTAGAAATGATAAATTTTGGTGAAAACGAAATTGAAATCGGCCCACCCAATCAGTCGCTACGCCAAAAAATGTGTTTTTTTCGTCTTTTTTTTATAATAATTCACTATTATTATCAAAAAAAGATGGAATTACACGATGAAACCTCTTGAAACCATTCACAACATTACTGCTTAGTTCATGAATATTTCATGTCAGAAATTTGCACTTGCCAACATTCCCCCAAACACGATTTCTCTATCTCATATTTCTTTTTAATAATTAAGGTGGAACGTTTTTTAAAAAAACACCCTGTATACTACGGTATACATCCCGCTCCAAATGTGCACCAAACCATATACACGTACATGTACATCTATGCACTGTATATTTTAACCTGTCCTAGCTGACAGAATATATCCTTGTTATGTTTTTTTTGTTTGCTTCAATTTTCTGTTTTTTTTTTCTCTTCTTTTTTGTGTATTTACCCTAACATACGCGTGTATTTCATGAGTGTTTATCCTAACCTCGTATACATCCTAACATGGAATTTCTTTATTTTGCCGGCCCCATCTGCCGGCAATCACTGCCAGCCTACGAGCCGTAAGGAGAAGCCAACTTTCTCATACTGCCTGTGGTGTGCAGGGCAACAGGGACTATTTTCTAGTACAAAAATAGTCTGCCCTGCCGAAATATTAGACATTTTTAGATAAATTAGGTTTCGCCATGTCTGTTTCCAGCACATTATTCTAGACATTTGAAAATATGTTGCAAAGATGCTATTTTAATTATACCGTTTTACAACTTTGATTTCGAGTCTGAGTTAATGCAATTGAGTCATTTGGGTCAGTTTAGTAGGTGAGTGGATAAAATTACGATTCGAAATTGCTATTTTGAGGCCGCCGTAGACTAGATATGGCTCGCGGAGCATCTCATCTTTAAAATCCTTTTATCGTCAATAAACACGATCCTTACAAGAAAAGACTCAACAAAGAGCAAATTACTGTATAGTTATTGCAGTTTGATAACGCCATTAACAAAGAGCAGATTTTGCCGTATCGATTTTCATCAACTGGCAAAAAAAAGTGTTGGGCTTAAGCTGAAGCCCAACAAAATTGCCAGCGTGGCGCTTATTAAAAAACGTGTCGGAGTAATTTGCATATAACCAAATGAAACAGCTGAGCGTATAAAACCGACATCGTTTCTATAGAAATAAGGAATACGATAGAATAATTCACACGTCGTGCGCGTTCAAAGCTCCATAGGCACAGAGGCAGCGTGGAACAACTCGATTGGAAAATCCAATCTAATGTTATGCGGCAGCAGCAGTAACATATATGCCTATACTAATGGGAATCGATTGCCGGCAAAAGATCGAAAATTGAAGGCTAGCGCATTGCCAAGGTTGAGTATGACATATTTGTAGGGAGCAAGTGGTAGAGCCACAGACATGTTCCAATGCTGCTACAGCTCGGAGGAAATTCTTCCGAAAACCACACCACAAGCTAGGTTTCAGCTGCAAATGGATGCCTGGAACAGCAGTTGCTTATGATGGACGGCATTTTCGCATTAGGCCTAATGGGGCCTATAAATTTATAAATTCACGCATTGGGTATGGTTCCTATCCACTGTGTATGATAACAATCATGCACTGCATTGGGCATCCAAGAATCTGACTGCAGTGAACAGATGCCTGGCTTAACTTCCTTATCAATGTGACTCGACTGACGCAATTGAAATTCCTCCTTTATAGCAGCGATTACAATAATCCATTGAAAGCTGACACTGCTGAACGCTCTAAAGACCAAACTAAGGCAGCGTAAGGCGGGGGTGAATGAATTTTCATGCATACGAATCGAATGCAAATGGCCGAGATTAGTGGTCAATAAAACGCTTATTCGCGCCCAATAGATGGCGCGATTTCCATCTGACCTAAACCAACCTTTATTTAATACGTTTGGGATGATCGCCGGATAAGCACATCGGGCAATTACAGCCCCTTGGTGCAGTCATTGGAAACGGAAGTCTAACAATCGCTATGGGGTGACGTAGGTTGTGTAACCCCAATTAGTAATCAGAACAATTTCCACAGTTTTTTTTCTTCAGGATGACCAGTTGGTAGCTATTAAAATTCAGTATGGTTATGTGAAATCGTGTTATGAAATCTACATGATGTAACATCTACATGTATGACAATCCTAAACGACATCACAGATTATGCACAATAAGTCCCTGTGCATTAGACATAATTTAGACATAATTAGACATAATTACTTCGGAATATGCCCTGCCTTCGCCATAAATACTATGAGAATGTGGTTTTCTTATAACGGCTCATAGGCTGGCAGTGATTGCCTGGCGGTTGGGCAGCTATATATAGAGCAACCACATTTTGAGGTTAGGTTGGGTTAAGTTAATCACAAAAAACTCGAAAAAGCATAGGACAAGTGTTAGTCTTCTAAACTAGACATGTTGGGTACTGTATTCATGTATACCAGATATCTGGGCCTCTCAAAATAACGTTCAATCCGCTGGTGCTAGGATAAGTGTGCTTACATCGTTGAATAGGT
>JAQGAF010000453.1:0-51423 GCA_034687865.1 Kryphioiulus occultus | reverse complement strand
ACAACACATTGTTTACCTGCATGTACACAGAAAGACGAAAAATGCCACTGCTGTAAATACCAAGATAATGGTCAGCACAACCATCAAGGCAATCCTCAGCATTGGTATGTTCCACTCATGGGGCCCTGCATCTCGCATAAACAAAGAAAACCATGAGTCTCAACTCTCCAGGACCCATCAAAAATCTCCAACAATTCAAGAATAAACTAACTTTGCCATTCCACGAAAACGCTAGTTGAAAGCGTAAAGTTGCCTTGTTGAGCAATGCAAGAGAGATTGCTGGAATCTGCAATCTGTCGCAAATCCCCATCGAAGAAAAGTTTTGTTGTATAGCAACCATTTTCTGTGAGATTTACCGACTGTAAACACTGTCTTGCGAATGAAATCCCATCCAGTTCCCAGTGCAAAATGGCCGCTGGTTTGGCATTTTCAGCTATGCAAATCAAGCATGCCTCACAAGGAGCAGGTCCATTTTCTGGAATTTTTAGTGGTATAGAATTCTCCATGAGCTGTTCTCCATCGTACATGATTGCCGTTCGATTGGGTGGAACTGCAACAGGTCATTCATCATGAATGTGTTATGAAATGTGTCCAAGAAATTGACAGAATCAGAGTAATGGTGACTACTAATTTCCGAAAACCGAACTTGACTTTTCAGGTTTTCCATGGCCGTATCCTAATTTTTTCAGGTTCAAAAAATATATTTTAAAGGCTAAATGCGTACCACAATGCTACTGAAAACAATATTTGGTGATAATGATAAGGACATTTTTTTTTGAAAAACTATTTCTCAAAATGGATGGATTTTTTCGAACATTTCATTGAAAAACTATCAGAAATAATGGATTTTTTATATATTTTTCTTAAAATGTTTTTAAAATAATAAGAATAATAACGAAAGAAATCATTGAGGGATGTGTCTTTTAAAAACAAAATAACAAATAATGCAGTTTTGGACCATTTTGAAGATTTCAAAATTATTATTATTGACAGAAATTGACTCCATGGACGATAATTGAATAAAAAGTTACCAGAAATCTGGATTTTATAATTTTAGGAGAATGGTAGAATTGATTATCAGGCCAATAATTTCTGTGTTGATTTCTCAGAATTATCACAAAAACCATAAAACACAAATTTTGATAATGAAAAATCCCAGGGTTCAAAATTCACTGAGTTTATCGGGTTGAGAATAAAATTCCATGAGGTTTCCAGATATTCCAGTTTGGTAGTCACCATGCGAGTGAAAACTTACTACTAAGATTGGCCGGAACAGATTCGTCCGATTCGGTCACATTGCCTTCATCTTCACAAAAACAAGATTGATTTTCAAAAACGCAAACAGTAAAAATCTAAATAACACATCACTGATTTTCGTTGGATCACTATTCATGCATCTAAACAGTATTAATATTTCCAGAAAACCTTACTTTCCCAAAGCATCAATAGCAAGTAAATAAGCATGAGGCCCATTATGACATCTGACGTGCCTTTCGAAAAATGTTGAATGACTGAATTTGGTAATTCTTTGCACTGTATGATTCAAATACGGTGGGCATATGATTTTTTTCCCTTTTTTTGAATGGTTGATAACCATTTGATAACATTCAAGGTTCTCTTCCCCTTTATTGAAAACGTGCAAGCAAGGGCCTCACATTAAATTTAATGAACCAATAAGCATGGCAAAGCCTGTGTATACATTTCAAAGGGTGAGTTCAGACTGATATCGCGACACGTAACATAGTCAAAACGGAAAGTTTGCAAAATCATGTCAATATTTGAAAACTCATTTATTAAAGAAAAACACAGGTGGCTGACAAAGGCACTACTTCAAGTTTGAAATACAGCGTACTACAAACATTGTTAATTAGAAAAAAATTACTTTATTACAAAACAAGTTTAATACATTTGTAACATTGAAAAATAAGCGATTTCCAACCATTTTTAAAATTTTTGGTATTTTACATTGGTTATTCAGGGGCATACCTTATCTCAAGCGATAACAAGGGCCCGGATAGGGTCACCCTAAACGTCAATATTGACAATTAGCAATGGTTATGGGAGTGAAATATTGCACAGTTGGTGTCATTACTAATTCACCACCTTTCACTTGGAACAATTGGCTACCAAAGTAAAACTTGCAGGAATCGTTGAAAACGGCTGCATGTAATGTAAGCATACATTTATGGTTGTTGGGTCTCATCTGAGCAAACCTTTTCAACTATACATTAATAATCGTCCTTGGTATTGGTGAAGAGGTGTTGCAAACACGACATCATGGAACAAAGTTGCAGCAAACAGTATAAAACTAATAAAGCACGCCTGTTGTCTTAGTGGTCAAATTAATTAAAGTCACAGGGACTCTGCGCAGACTATCGCTAACAATCTTGCAACAAGCTCAGTTCCATGGCCTCAGTAAATTGAGCTCATTTTCTGGAACAACATTAATTTCAGTTCTGACAACAGCAATGATCGTGCAGTTTTGCTTAGCTCCAGAACGTCTCTAAAAATGGCACCACCAACACCCATCCTAGCAGTCTTCTTGAAAATAATAGGTAAGTTCCAAAATCATATGCAATGTTTTCATAGAACAACTGCTCAAATTAGTATGTGGATTCCAGTTATGTTAAATTCCAAACTAATATTTTCTATCTTAGTTTGGAGTTATGCCATAGCGGAGTTAAGGATTTTGGAACATCCACAAAACGCCAGTGTTTACAATGGTCAAACCCACACTTTAAATTGTAAATTTAATGAGCATGTTAATTGCGCATGGTATCTGGAGGATATTCCTGTTGTAATCGACCTTCGCTACAGATACACAAGCAACTATGGTGTTAACACAATGCAATGTTCCATAGAGATAAGCAATTTCAGCGACAGGGATACAAAAAGATGGCAGTGCAAGAATAAGGTGGTCAAAGCTAATGCCAATGTCACAAAGTCTAAAGAAGCATTCTTGTCAATCAAAAGTAAGCCTTTAAAGGAATTAATCTCTTAAGGTTCAGTTGACCAAATTCAGGGAATTTATTCCTTATATCCTCGCAGATCCAGAACTCGTACAACAGGTTGCCATCTTGATGAATGAAAAACCTATTTCCAAGCTGGAAGTCTCCACTGATGCATGGACAAATCTGACATGCATTGTCGAAAGCATTGGGCCAATACAAAGTCTACAATGGAATTTGGATGGAAGAATCATTCCAAATGATGAATTTTCGTCTAATTGTTCTACCAGAAATACTTTTCAGCAGTGTTATTCATGGCTGCAATGGCCTGGTGGAGAACCACCACCCAACAATTCCACACATCTGTCATGCTTTACAGAAGGAAATTTTACATATACAGTGGAATTATATAGGAACGGTAATATTTTGCTGCATACTTAAATTTGGGTAAAACTTGTCTTGTTGGAACTGAAACTTGTTCTTTCTAGCACTGCTGGGAAATGATTCAGCGGTGCTTGACATTCTCGAAAACCCTGACTTTATTTCAGGTGATTTTATTTTGAATTGAATTGAATGATCTAAGTACATGTAACAGGCATGAGGCCGAGTGCTATACATTTTTTCACATTTTGTCATATCCATGTGGATGTACCTGATATTTTCCACATTTTCTTACATGCAAATATCTGATTTTTTTCGACTTTTCACCCAATATTTCTGAGAAAATTGAACACCATAGACAATTTTTCACAAAAACTAGACTACAAATGATCAGGGTATCTACTGGATTTGGCATTGAAAATTCCATGACTTTTCAATGTGCTCAAGACCAAAAGTGGAATTCTCAGTTTGTCTTTCAAATGATGAATTTTAACCCAAAATTTTATTTTGCTATTCAACTGAATTAGAATATGGAGTCATTCAAGTTTTGTCATCATTAAATAGTGATTTTCAGAAACATCCTATACCACAGTGATGACATGATCACTGGCCAACAAAAGGCGGTAGGCAAATTTTTTTGCGAAACTGGACGACAAATGACGAATTTTAACTCAAATTTTTACTTTGTGATTTAATCAAAGGCAAAAATTCCATGACCCTACTGTAAATTATTTCCACCACTTCAGCTTGCATATCTAAGAGAACTGAACCATATGCCTATCTCCACAGGGTGATAGGCAACATTTAAAAAAAAAAATTCGACCAGAAATTGATTTTAAGTGTATTTTCGTGAAAATGGTTTTATCCAAAATGCGTTTTTAAGATATTCTTATAAATACTAGTATCCAAGAGAACGCCGTAGACAATTTAAAAAAAAAAGAAAAATAACCACATTTTAACAGTTTTTTTACAAAATTAAGGACTGTATGGTGATTCTACAGATTCATGGCCTCCATTCATGGACTGGTTTTCTTGTGAAATTCATATCCAATGAAGTTTTCACACAGCTTGTAAATTTCCAGATTTTTTGCACCGGCCACATCTCTGATGTATCTTAGAATACCTTGAAAATGGGTGTCTAATGTACCATTTAATTGCAGATACATCAAGTACTACAAAGATTGTTTTCTTTTCCATGCTGGCAACTGCGTCTTTTGTACTGGTTCTTGTAACCGTGGTTTCGGTAGTAGCCTGTTATAGGTGAGACTTCCGGTTTTCGTCTAAGGCGCACCAAAAATTCCACCAAGACTAAAATTAAGTCTTAATCGTTTCAGGCAAAGGAGCAAGTGTCGTGACCCAGACCCTGGCCTTTTCCAATCTTCAGACGAACTGCGTCATCGTTGTTCTTCTGTCTTACGGCTCAGTCAGCAAGAGGCCATGAGCAGACAGTATTTGAGCATCCAGAATCCGGTTTACACGAGTGGATCCAGCACACTCAGGCAAAAAACACCGCAGAATTATGTTCTATTGCCAGACCGACATTCCAGATACTCCGAGGCAGAAGCCTTTCCGAGTGCTCCAAGCTATATTGAGCTGTCTTCATGCCTGCCATTCCATGCGTGCGATTGTCCATGTCACCTTGATCTCATCAATCTAAATTACTGCACAGGAAACTGCAATTCCCACGCACAGACGACTTACATCCCAAGGCCCATGATGGTTGATGGAGATTTTGAAGCTCGGGGTGTCGACTCTGAAGAGCTGTACACCGATGGTCAATCGACATCAGATGCGCAACAGGTCAACATTTCATGTCCTGATGTTTCGGCTGCTGACCGGCAATTCAGTCAAGAATCCCTGTACAACGACTGTATCCCAACAAGCAGTAGGTCTTAAGCCAAAGAAATCAATTTTGTTCTCACGGTGACTACTAATTTGCGAATTTAAAAAAAGATTTTTATGGATTTCATGTATATTTTCCTTGAAATGTTTTTTTTTTTGAAGTAATAATTTTATCAAAAGAAAGTTTTGAGGAATTTTTTTTGTAAAAAACTGGATGACCAATAATGCAGTTATGCGGTGGCTATACCACTTTGAACATGTCAGAAATATTAATACTGATAGAAATTAACAGCACGGATAAATATTGAATAAAAAATTACCAGAAATAGTGGATTTTACATGTACATGTGGGTGCAATATCTCGAAAGCGTTTTACAGAAATATTAATAACAAAGGCAGCATTGAGGCTCATTTTAATTTTTAAAGCTAAATCACTAATAATTCATCAAATAAAATGAATTTAGGAGCGCTGCAGGCAAATTTTATAGAAAAATTTCATCACAAATGCTGAATTTTAGAGAAATTGTAGAATTGATTATCAAGCCAATCATTTTTAGACTGATTTCTCAGAATTGCAACGAGAAAACACAAAATACAATTTCGACTGAAAATTCCATGTTCCAATTCAAAATTCCCTAAGTTTTCCAGGTTTGTAGTCACCGTGATTCAACAATAATACAGTTATATGGCTCAGATTTACGTTCATGGCTTAAAATGCAATTTTCTACCACCGGAAATCACGTATTTTCAGTTTGTTTTTCAACTTTTTTATCCAGTTAACTACCATCCCATATACATATTCGTTTTCAATTTTTTTACTTTCATATTTTGTATGTAAATGTCTTCGGTGTAAAATCCAGAAGATTGGGTTGGTCTTCCGGATGATTAAAGAAACAATGTACCAATAATCGTCTATGTGTTGGAAAGCCTTTGAATAAACCCAATATATTATAATCACCACACATACTGTATGTATCCGTTTTGAAATATTAATTTCAACAGGGCTTTTAATACCTTTTCCTGCTCAAACCCGATAATGTATGTGCCAGTGACTTGCAAGAAAATGACTGAATTTTGCATACAGTAATCCAGGTGCTTCAGTGTTGTTTTCCCTCTCACGAAGCAGCTTGCTAATTACAAAAATAACGCTGCATTTGCAGCAAAAACGCAAATTTTGAAGGCCTAATCACTTAAAGTGGTTGTTAAATTTAACGCGTTGAATTTGCTGCCTGGCAAATTTGCACGTTCTCAAATTCCATTAGCGCTTTCAGTATAGTGCAGCAATAGGACTACCAAATATCCCATTCATCATTTTAATTCAATTTTTCGGACAGTTTGGTTCAACTTCAGCCTAATGGTAGCCTATGCTAATTTGAAAGTGCCGTAAACAGGCATACAGGGATGCTGCCATGCATTTGCCATATCTGTAGTAGTGCTAACAATGTTTGCCGTCATCCAGTGACACTATTTACAGAATTATTCACCATTATTAAGGCGCATGCAATACAATTCATCCAAGGGGCGAATAATTTATGGACACCCCTTGAATATTAAATCCCGGCACAATCTAATGACACTATGTACATTCAGCCATTAAAAATCTCCACTTTATGAAAAAATACATTTATTTCCATCAGTTTAAAACCCTGACACTGAACAAGAATATACAACGGATCACAAGCGTATACTAGATGCCGCACTAGAGATCAATGAAAATAATATTGTATTAAAAATTTTCGGAAATACTAATCTTCGCCCGTATTAGTTGAACACATACTAGCTAGCAATAATCACAACCTCGCTAGCTAGACAATCAAAATATTGGCACAAAATGCAAGTGTGTTGGACCACAAATACCACTTTCTCAACTCTGAAAATTCATTCAATCATTCCTGAAAATTAGACTGTTTTTAGACTTCAACAGAAATTAGCTGCAGTGTTGACAACAATAAACCTTGTAATTGTATTGTAATTCCAGGATTGTAATTCCTGAAAATTAGACTGTTTTTAGTCTTCAACAGAAATTAGCTACAGTGTTGACAACAATAAACCTTGTAATTGTATGAAGCATTCTGCAATATAAGCCAAACTAGCTTCCTGGCACATGCAAAATCACAACATAAGCCACAAACCAACAAATAAAATGTAATTAGAATGAACAACGTTTGCGTTCCAAAACAGGTAGATAACATGCCTCATTTTCGAGCTGTTATTCACCATTCAACGAAGCAAAAATCAACAATTGAAACACCTTGTATGCAGACACATTCGAATGCGAGTCTGATTGCATTTAGCTGCTGGTCCCACAGTATTTGCAATTTTACCAAAGTTAAATTGCATACCACCAGGTCAGGACAAAGGTGGCAAATCCATTGATAAAGGCCATCACATACCCCGTGTGGAACGTGTGTCCTGACTGTTCCCTGCACGAGAAATTAAAGAAAACTAATTTATCTAAAAATTGGATAAATTAACCAAAAATACACAATATGCCTGCCTGACAATCTTGCCTTCCATGGGCATTTTCCACACTAGTATAAACTAGCAGAATCCATTGCTGTTTGGGGCAATTTAGAGTATGTGCTAACATTAAAAATGCTGCCTTTCCAAGGAGTGATCGACCAACAGTTATCAAGGTCCCCTTGTCGAATTTAGGAAATGATTGCCCATAAAAAGGGATTGGATGATGCGTTAAATATTAAACATTGTCGCCTTACGTGCTTGTAATCCAGAAATGAACGGGATCGTTTATTTATTTAAATGCCCAAGAAGCATTGAACGAATAAAATAGAAGCTGTGGCAAGTCTATACTTTCGCACTTCATGCCATCTTAAGTGTCAGTGGTTGGCGTTACCATCAAATTAAGTAGTTTGAAGAAGGAGGGAACCATATTAGCACGAATGTGGCCTAGAATGACGATTACTAACTGCAGAAAGCATAAGGTGCATCTGAGAGCGTAAAACGCGTTAACCCTGCAAATTCATTTCCTTTCGCATAGCTTTAGAGGTCAAGAGTTTTGGCCGTTTAAGTGAGCCCTGGTAATATTAGTATAGGTGAAAATGAACTGAAAGTTAACCTTACCTGAACCGTCTAGGTGAAACAGGGGTAGGAGGGTTGATGCCAGGCTGGACGCTGTCCATGTAGGTAATCATCCACGTGAACAGGAAAACGGCCATTCCATAAAAGGCAGAACAACCAAAGTTCCAAACGTGAACTCCTAAAATGGAGAATATTTTTTAAATAAACTTGTTTCTTTATAGGCAAACCATAATTTAATTTGGGTTTATTCGGTGTCTTCAGCTAATTGATTTCTGCTCATCAAAAAGCTAGCAAACACACTGTAGGTGTGCACGTATGCCCTCTCTTTGTAAAAATAAAAGCAGAGCAAGCTTACTGATCACTGATTTATTCTAATTTCCAATTCTTATTTAGGCTAGTGGCCAGTTGGTATACAATTTGTCACATTTTTTTCATATGCAAGAATCTGCTATTTTTCACATTTTTTCATATGCAATTATCTAGTTTTTCAGTTTTTCACATGAAAATATCTTATTTTTTAACATTTTTACCCAATATTTTAAAAACCAGCTATTTCAAGAGCTATAACAGTGCATCTCAAAATACAGAACGCAACCCACCTACAATATGGAGAACGCCATAGGTAATTCTTTTTTACAAAACTAGACCACAAGTAGTGGATTTCAGCTTGCTTTTCTAAAAAAAATTCTTTGGTGTAAAACTAAATATCAATGTTTAAAAGAACGCCATAGGCGATTTTTTTAATTCGACCGAAAATGGATTTCAATCATATTTTCATGGAAATGATTTTTTAAGACATAATGCATTATTTTTAAGATTGCTAGAAATATTAGTCTTCAAAAGAGCGCAGCAGGCAATTTAGAAAAAAAAAACGATTAAAAAGCTGGATTTCTTGTGAAATTCATTTTCCAATGAATATTTCACATAAATTGTCATTTTTACCCAATTTTTCACACTTTTAAACACTGGTCACATCCCTGTTATTCCTTGGTTTGGTAAAACGTTTTTGGTGAGATTAATTGATGAGCTTAAAAATTTGACAATATTCATAAGAATTGTACGTTTCTAGAACTGAAAAAAACAGCTTGCACTATTTCAAACATGCTGAAGTTAAAAGATACATTTCATAATTAAAAACAATCGAGCAGCTCATACTGTATATACAGTAATCACTAGCCTATTTTTAATAGTTAATTGGTTATAAATACATACCCCATTTTGAACTCGCAGTATCAGATGTATTATGCTGGTCAGATTTGAAATCAGAAGTGACATCGTCCACCACAGTCCATTCCACTTGCCCTAAAGTTGAACAGATCATCAGTCAATTTGAGATTTTAGTCAAGAACAACAACATGTATGGTTACATGTACAGCGTATTCATAGATAAATTATGATAAAATATGATAAATTCATATGTAATTTATTTATCTATCACGTATTTGCAAAATTGGGAAATTAAATTAACATATCATGGGAGAAATTTCCCACTTTTACAATTTTTAAGCAGAGAAAACCAGCTAGGAAATGAAAAATGGCAGAGTAATTTTTTTAGCATTTCAGTTGACCCACCAAGGCCTCCAGGGACTATCCAATAAATTATAGGTACTTTATGTGACATACATCAGCGTGCGTGGACAGCACTGGACATCAAACCCACGCTATTTCTTCGCTACATTCGAATGTTTTTCTCCCAGCCTTTCATTTATTCATTATTAATAAAAGAGAACTCTCATGCCTATGCCATAGTTTAGCACTCACCGAACAGGCTAGTGTAGATAAACCGTAAAACGACGACAATGACGAGAGCGAGCAAAAATTTGACAAATAAACGATCAGAGGCTGCAACGGCCTTGCCCGAAAGCGCAGATTTCCAGCTCGGTACACTCGATCGCAAACGACTTCGTTTTAGACTATCATATGATGGCGTGTCATTGAAAACCAAAGTTTGTTTCAAGTTGTCGTGCTTGGCCATAACTTTAAAAATTCATATTCGGACGAAAAATGGGCACAAAATGCTCCGACGATAAAATCAACCGACACCCACGCACGCTGCTGATTGATGCAGCAAACAGCTTTGGCAATGTGACCAAACAACCAGGTTAAGACAATCCCTATTTGGCAAGCTGAAGGCCCGATTCTACAAAATAATGACTTTGTTGAAATCCAAACAAAAATATCATGCATGTTTACCGAGTATTTTGATCAATCAATATAGGATTTCCCCGAGTTTATCCTAATAAAACATGATTTTTATCCATGGTTTTTCCACAATTTTGTTGTGCAATTTAACCGCTTTTCTCATTTATACTACATGTATAGTAAAGGGGCATTTCCACTATCACAAAATTTAACATTGTACAATTACACATTCATTATTAACTCTGTTGTACAACTTGTTATATAAGTTGAATGTCGGTAAAGATCAAAAGAAGCTATAACGTTGCTCGTACACTATACAATATAACAAAGCATTGTAATATAACAAATTATATGCACATGTAGTTTTTAATTTGTCGTGCAATTTGTCTTGTGATGTTTTACAGTATACAGCGTATAACTTGTTATGGATGGCACACTTTTTAACAGTAATTTGATCTAACAAAGTTGTTTTTAGACTGAGAAGACAAAATGTTATTTAACATCTTACTACTGAAACTGGCGTAATCAAGTGGGCGTTTTATAAAAAGTATACAAGTGTAGACTATATACACTGTACTTGTATATAAGCTTCATGTACAAATAACAAAGTTTTACAAAGGCCTTTGATCTTTACCGGCGCACTATGGGTAACATATAGTATAACCTGGCCTATCACAAGAAACATGTTACTTAACCTCACGTTATACATGTATAACATTTTTCCTTCTTATTTTGCAACAAGTTGTATAACTTTGCAATATAACGTTTTGTTTTCTACAAGTAGTAGTTCTAAGCCTAGCTTTTTTACACGTGCATTATAAAAGTATGGCGATATATGACAAGTTGTACAACAGAGTTAAAAACTAATTTGTTATATTACAATGTTTTCTGCTATAGTGTAAACTCAGCTTAAGGAATTATTTCCCGTTATTAACCTGCACGATAACAGCCAATTCTTCCAAAAAAAAGTGGTGTTTTTTTCAAAACCTTTCCAAATGCACTTGTACACTTGTACTTAATAAAAGATGATGTGCCCATACCAGTGTCAATAATACCATTGACGAAAATAACTCTTTGGTCACAAGAACTGCATTCAAAGCACGTCCACGTGGCTAATGGAGGCTTGTTGGAGACAGTTGTATAAAACTTTAAAATGACATTTCTCTGGATTTCTAATTTCTATTAAAATTTCCAGAAACGGCAGACTGAGTGGAGTCAAGTCGCTATTGTCCTTCCCTTAGGAATTAAATATTTCATCAAAGTCCCTTCAATTCCCAGTTATCAGTTTCAAACTCCAGCATCAGCACATTAATAATTTATTTGCAAGGCTGGGTTAGGGTGGCCATTATAGTTTCAATCAAAGTGGACCTGAAATTGAAACTTCCTGCTTGATTAAACTGAAATGAAAAAAGACAATTTCATCCCAGTTAATTGCTAATGGTAGGTACGTTGTTCTAAACCCAACATTAGGAAGGCTGCTATTAAAACCGCCATTGTTTTCTCTATATAATTAAACCCAATTTTTAACGCTGGTTACACTAATGGACGTTTGATGCAACACCCACAATAGTTGAGGGGGGAAAAGCATGTTATGAAATTGTTATTTTCTCTTTGATGCCAACGACTTCAACCAAATTAAATTAACGACATTTTGAAATATTAAAATGGTCACTTTATGGTCAAACAAAATGTTTATTTAATACATTAAACATGTCCAGTTTCATAGGTACGTGTATACTAACAGAAATGAATATGAATTTACAATGCATAAAAGCAGCCAAAAAATTGTGTGCCAATATGCACAAATTAGTCTGAGTGCCAAAACTAAAATAAAAACAGAAATTGCATTGCCTTTTCTGAGCCATCTGGTCTATCTTTCACTTTACAAATGAGAAAATTAGCCATGGGATGTGCATATGCATGATTACATTTCCTGAACACTTTAGCAACATTCATACATGGGTCATGGCATTTCAATGTATTTTTTCTACTTGAAAACATTTTCCGAGTAGAGGGAACAGAACAAAAACTGCATATTTATTGAACTACACAAACAGTAGTTTATTATCAAACCATTTTTACTTACTAGAAACGGTTTGATTTCCTTTGTCTGTGATCTGTCTTAATAAACCTGCCAAAAATGGAGCTGAAATTTGTGTTTGAAAACCCATGATATTTGGAAGGAAGAAGAAACCTATACTCCCACACCACACATTGTTGAACAGCATGTGACCCTATATGTTAATGTTGAGTTTCAATTCGCTTTCAGCTTCTGTACAAAGAAAGTCCGAACTTTTCGTTTATCTATATTTTATGTAAAACTAGCGGTGAATTTAAGACAAAATATTACTAGCCACAAATTCCATATTTACATTGCATATTATATTTCGTATGTTACATCATATTTTACATTTCACGTCAACACATTGCGTTGGTACAATAGCGTCTTATTGTTGCACATTCAACTACATTGCATACATGCATTATCTTCGACAATAGGTCTGCAAATATTATCTATAAAATAGAAAAGTCGTCTGAAAGAAAGAACAAAAACATTTTTACAGGGCAACTGACTCAAGAATATCGGGAGAGCATTTCGACAACTTACTAAGATGTTTGCGAGATTTTTGGCGCTATATCAACGTGCCACATCTTGTCCTTTTAGGGGTTTTTTGGACTGGAAATTTGACAGATCTTAAATGCTTTCAGCAAAAGTATGCATGTTGATGTCACATTGTAAACATACATGTTTCTTCTGACTGACAAAACTAAATATTTGTATTAAGAAATTCGACAAGCTTGTCAAATGTAGCAGCTTTTACATCTGCCAGAGACATTTGTAGCACTGGCCACCAAGAAAAGGACACGGCATAAAATGACATTATTTACACTCAAGCCCAAAAATCCTACTTTGGAAAAAGTTCCTTAATTATGTGCGGACGGATATAAATTATAATGCATGTAGTTGTGGTTTTAAATCAGTATTTCGAATCTCAATTAATACTGCACACTGCACATACAGTAGTTTGTATAAGGACATACACTTGATATGTATCAGTAAGACAATAAATTACATTAATTTTAGTTTTTGTGTCTGGAGGTGAATTACTATCAATTTCTGGAAACTTCCATTTCGTCAGAAAAGTTAATTAATAAACCCATATAACCATTCATGGCACTTTTTCAAATATCTGAACAATTACTTTTCATTGATTCTCAGACGGAAGGCTGGCGAGTTATTTTCGACAAAATAAATCGCTATTAATTACAAATTGACAAATATGAATCATTGCCCAGTAAATATATCCTTTTACGCAGTAATGACGATATGTCTATCAATAAAGGAAACCATGACGTTATGTCCAATAATCAAGTCAGCCTTGACCTGTAAAAGAGGGCGTTAACAAACGCAATCTATTGAAGAATTTATTGCGCAATGTAATTGGGCCATTACAGAAAGCCAAATTGACATTGCCGACCTATCATTTCGCAGATATGGTGAGTTTTCAAATCCCTAGCCATCAAATGCAACATTCATTTTGGCATTGCTTTTGACTGTACTGTATATCAACATTTAGAAACTACTGATTTTGGCTGTAAAAAGCGCCATAGACAAAGTTATGGTGGAAGGCCGGGCATGTTTTACATTAGAAGTCTAAATTATCTTATTAGCCTCATAAAATCATAAGTACAAAATCGTATCCTATCCAATTTAATATTTAAAACAGTCAATGTTGATTCTCATTGCCTGCTAAAACTACTTGTCGCATTTGCATATCCATTTAAAAAATTATGTCCCGACAATATAGAACAGTTTTCAGAACATGACCTGTCAGCATAACAAAATCCCACAAATTTAACATTACATGAAATGCAGGAAAGATGATACCACTTCCAGGAAGAAGAATTTAGTAAACTTTAGATGAAATGAATGAGGAAATGCTCTTGAAGATATAATTTCAAACATTCCACAGTTGAGCATTTTGATGATAAAATTCAAAATGGAGATTGACACTGGATTACACTTCAGTATTTCAATCTTGCTCAGCTTAATAGAAGTTTTAAATTTGCATTTAAAGCCAAAATGAAACGAGAAATGGACATGTATGAGATGAGCTTACGTAAACTACTTGTCCCATGTCCATTTGCAGAAAATGCCCCTAGCTTTCACTCTGGTTACATGAAATGCTATACCCTTCAGTACATGTAAATCTAGATTAACAGCAGACTTGAATGGGCTACATGCCGTTTGATCAAGTGCTTTCAAATATCCATGGATGTGACATTGAAAACCTATATGTGAAAAGCAAGCTCTTTTCACAGCACTGACGTCACGTGATAGAGATTTGCTTCATTTATTCCAGTATGTCGTTACCCACCTATATGGAAATATCTTTCAATTCAATCTAATTTAACTCACTGCCTACTGGTAGCAAAGATATTATTGTGCCATGTGGTAGGGGAGAAATCGATAACTCAATTACTTAAGGTGGTTACACCTTATTTGAGTGAACCCCAACATTATTGCTAAATTTGAGAAAATCTGCAATTTTCACAATGCTGCAATACACAGTTTTAGATAAATATCATTCAAATCATTAAAAATAATTCATAAACAAACGCTGTATCTTGAAAAACTGCATAATAGAGAAAATTCATTAATTTCTAATACCGTATAATATTAGAAAGCAGCCTGCCTTGAATTAAATTTGTTTTCGTTTTACCTTCTTCAGTACAATGCAAGGAAGGTCAAATGACTGAATCTACATAAATCCATTGCATTTTTAATTACCATTATTGGTTTTTTGGTTTTTAAATTAAGCTGCTGGCATGTAGTGAATGCAAATTCATGTGAATCTACATGCATATGTACATGTACATTGCAGGTAAGCCTGGTGGGTATTTTGTTTCAAAAAGAAACTAATCATGCGTACAGTAGGTATTACCTTTCCAGGATTCACTTTCTACAAATTAATTTTCCGGAATACAAATTAGTACAAATTACCATTTCTGCGTTCCTGTTAATCATGCTTAAAAAATCTATACACTGCTAAGAATGCAATTACCATGGATCATTTCCGAAATATTGATTTTTTATAGAAGTTTATCTTCCATTCTTATGTAGTCACTCCACTTTGCTCTCAAATCTGAATTTAACAATTGCCATTTGAAGAAGAGAATGCAAACACTACAGATTATGTAATCAACGAAAATCCAATATCCTACACCCTAAGAAGTCCAGTTCTCCTATATGGCCTAATTTCAAAGAATTGGCCATAATGAAAACCACTACATTTTATTTGAAAGTAGCAAGAGCTTATATAATATCAAGCCTTAAGTAGGATACATTTCGAAAGATGGCAACCACTTCATTCAACTGCTTAACTGTCCCAAACCACTAACAACAATAATGTTAGAATCATTATGCGAAGTATCAGAAACCATGGATGACCCTTCAGAATTCAAAGATCAAATGCAACGTTGAAGTACTACGTCAGAAACTTGCTCAGTAAATAAAAAACTTCGGAAACTTTAATATATACATGTATAATTTTAATCTCGATGCAAAATAGTTTTAACCTAAAATAAATTTCGCTGCAAATTTAAAATGTGTGAAATGCACAATGTAAAGAGAGAATTTAATAAAATAAAATAAATTGTGAAAAAGGTTTTAGAATATGGCACCATTTAGCTGAAACAGCCAATTTCTAACAATATACTAGGTTATTTATTATTATTAAGTAATTATGGATATTACGAGACAGATATTATGACATTTAGTCACTAAGAATACTACATTCATTTTTTTAATGTGGTAAAATTAAATATGGTTTTCATAGATCTGACGGATTTTTCTTCCCATACACTATATACAATAGAACGATAGAATGGTAAAAGTAGTTGCATTGTAAACCCTCTCATTGGTTGTTTCATTGGTTGTTTCATGGTTGTTTTAAAGTGCTTGAGGTTCGCCCCCAGTAAAAGATAAACAATTATCGGCCTTCAGGGGACGCTTCAACATTTACTTCCATTGGTCCTAAACAGATTTAGCACATAAATCTCTTATTACGAAGCATTACTTATGCGTGACAGTGCTTTTTCAAGGGTAAACAGTTTGGGTGGAGAAGCGATTTAGCCCATTGTTTGGTTGCCCAAAATGCATTTTCACCATGTCCAAACCAAACACCAAAAGTGGGAATTATGCGACAGTCAACAAAAGCAATCGTTTTCAATTCTCAATGATGCTCTATCCATTTCAAATCGGTAAAAGCTTGGTTGTCCCAAAGGTAAAGTCTGTCACACAAACTGAAAAAATGGTCACAATCAGTTGAAATGCTAGGAAGCTGCATGTCCAAGGGTCGACTGTTATAAGATGACAAATGGGCCAGTTCGCTCACAGGTAGAAACCCAGGTCATTTCCCACACGGAAGAAAAATGAACAACATGGAATTCAGATGTCTGAAAGTTATTTCATGTTGAATTTTTACAACCAAAACCAACTTAAGAACAAGAATAACTATAATTTCATCATGGAAATCTCAATGGCATTTTGTACAAAATGGAATAAAACGTAAAACAACATGCGTTTTTTCATTTTCTGAAAGCAGCTCTATTAAAAAAGCCTCTCAACCTTCAAAACAAAGTAGAATTTCGGATCCAAGATGGCCGTCACGGCTTCAAGATGGCCGTCACGGTTCCAAGATGGCCGTCAAGGTTCCAAGATGGTAGTCAAGGTTCCAAGATGGCGTCAAGCTTCCAAATTGGCCGTCAAGGTTCCAAGATGGCCGTCAAGGTTCCAAGATGGTAGTCAAGGTTCCAAGATGGCGTCAAGCTTCCAAGATGGCCGTCAAGGTTCCAAGATGGTCGTCAAGGATCCTTAAATGGCCGTCAGGGTACCAAGATGGCCGTCAGGGTTCCAAGATGGCCGTCAAGGTTCCAAGATGGCCGTCATGGAAGCTTCTTCTCCTCGTGTAGTCAGCATAATCTCTGAAGTTCTCTCAGCTCATTTTCATTAATTAGTAAATATATGTGTTTCACTGTTTGAACTAAACTGAATTTCAGAGCTCAAGGCGATTTCTTTCCATGATTGATTCTGAAACGTTAGAGTGCGCTCATTACGCAAAGTTAAATTCAGATGAAATAACGTTAGGGAAATGCTGTTCCACCACATACGTGTATGTGGGATGCACTACAGATCCGAATTACCTTATTGAAATTCAAGTAAGACTTCAAAGGCGCTGAAGACATGAGGTTAAGCCTAGAAAAACCTTCCCAGCGGTATCGGTAAAATACACGAATGTAATACACGTATGGCATAGATTTGCAAGTACAGCTTAAAAGCGAAGCAGTCATATCTAGTCGACTGGGGCATTTCAATTTCTGTCCTTAAACAAATTGTCGAATCAGTTATTGGCTTCACCATAATTGAATGAAAAGCATTACCTAGGTTCATATCTGAAGTCTTCGACAATTAAGTTATAGGAAAACATCAATGAACCAAACCATACTGGTTGAAAGCTTCTAGACCTGGGATCAGTCGTTCAAACTGGATTTCAAATTGCCAAAAAAATGCTATACTACGGTAATATGCCCTGATGCTTCCTTGCTCCAGCACATTCGGTATAGACACTGAGAAAGTGGGCTTCTACTGATAGCTAGTAAGCTGGCGGTGATTGCCTGCGGTTAGGGGCAGCTATAGAAAGTTCCATTTTTAGGTTAGTTTAGGTTATGATAGAGTATGTTAGGTCAGGATAAACTCAAATTACACCCACAGCTTGAGCTAGGGCAGGTGTCATTTTTGTCTACTTGACAACATACATGTATACTTATTTTGAGCTATATTTGAAGCACAAACTATTCTGTAGTTTATCCAACATTACTTAACTACATAAGCATAACTATATTTCTCGTTGATGAAACCTACAGAAAAATGATGCAAGTATGATATCTGTTTCGTTACACATGATAAGTGCATGATCTCATCAAGGTAATTGGGCGAGCTGGAAATAAACTCAATTTTAAATTCGAGGAAATTTGCATAGATATGCATTGGATTGAACACCAACAATTGGAGGAAACGAGGTTTTTATCATCATTCATTTCTCAGCAAATGATTGCACTGTTGATGCAGAAATAAAACGCACCAATGAGCACTAGTATAACAGTCTATTTCGCAGCCAATAAAGCTGAATGCTTTGTGCCTAGCTCTCAAAGCGATCTTACCACTTGCAACATTTCTTATAACGTTTTATTGCAGTTATATATTTTAACGTGTAATAAGTAGGTATGTGGTCTTCGCTTGAAATTTTCCAATTTAGGCTTTATCATAAAATCTACCCCCAAGTCAATTGGAAAATAAACCTGGGTAGCCATTTGGCCATTTTATTGCCAGAGTAGTTTATACGATTTTCTTCAAGTTTAAACGTCTAAATTGGAGGAGTTAATACATGGTTTTAGTTTTATTCTTAAAATAAACATCATGTTTGAACATTTTTTGCGAAGCGTACACAAGATATTTTCTGGCGAAAATGAGCTAGAATGAGAGGTGCTTAACATCAGAAATTACGCCAAAAGCCCCCACAACAAAAAGCATGAAAGATGCCATGGTCATATTTTCTTGTTGTGTTATCAAAGTTTAATTAATGTGGATTGGCTAGCAAAGTGGAATCTGTGACCTGGCAAGAATTCTAGAATATTTTTTTTATTCTATGTTCATAGCAGTACTTACAGTTATACTAAAACATAATAACTGATCAAATGATGTTATTGTATACTTGACATTTGCTGAAGAATAATCTCATGACAGTTTTTGCATGTAGGATGAACGCTACTTGACGTTATGCTAATATCCAATCAATTAACAGAGGACCTATAACATTTACTAAGGCAATCTCACTAACACACAACATAAGCGAAATTCCATTTGATGCTATTCGTTATTAAATGTAACTGCTTCATTTCCTCTTGTTATTTACTTGTTTATTGCTGTTTCGGCATTTTTTCCAGCTGCTGATTTCAATCAACATCAAGTACTTACTATTGTTTCTTATTTTGATAATGGGAAAGTAGGCGCCTGGTCATTTCTTCGAGATCAATTACAACTTAGTGAGAAACTTTAACAAATATTAAAACTATTCAGAAAATATGAAAATTTGGTAAATTTGTTGTCATAAATGTGTATTATTTAAACTGGTGGCTATTTCGAAATTAATCCATTAATATTGAAATACAAGTACAATGAATATTTTAGTTTCGATACACGGTAATATTCTTACCTATTTAAATGGAGGAAAACCCAAAAATATTTCTCCCAAAGATTCGCAAAAATTTGTCACAAAAATTCGCAAATTTCATTTTTACAGGATACCATGCCTCAATAATTGAAAATGCTAAAATGATGGGAAAAATACTTGAAATGAACTACTGTATTTTTACCATGTCCAAGCCAAGGTTCATGGAAACATCAATGTTAACGTCATAACAACATGTGAGAGTATTAAAATCCTGCATTTCAACGTGTTTTATTATTTAGAATTTTCCATCGATGTATGTTAACAGTATTTCATCCCATAATATTAACAAATAATACTCTGAATGTGCTACTTTCAAACGCAATATTCTTATCTGCAGAATTTAAATAGAAGCAAATTCGCAACGTGTGTATCTCACAAAGATTCGAAAAATTTCTCACAAAAATTAGCAAATTTCCCTTTTACTAAATACAATGTACCAATAACCGAAAATGCTAAAAAATGCATGGACTATTTTCATCATGTCCAAATCCAAGGTTCAAGGAACGCAAATTTGTTGCTAACTTTATACAAGAAGATGCGAGACATTGTGCATTAAAATCATGCATTTTTAACGTGTCCACTGAAAAATATTCTATAAAACATCGAATTTTGCATCGATGCTGGGACATGACACCCAATCCAAGTCATCCATACTCGCATTTGGCAAACTTGTTAAATTTTTCTGATAGAATGTGCATTTAGCGGTAGTGGAGAATGAAATAAACAGGACAAACAGACCAGTTGGCATACGATAAGAAGAGAAGTTCACTGCTCACTCGACCATCAACAGAGTCGATCATCTCAAAGTCAATTTTTAATAACATACACATGCTGTGTGAACGTTTCCTGGAATTCCAGCTCGTTATGGGAATGGAAGGCGAATGCCACATAGTCATCATCGTGAATGAAAGCATCACGCCTGCACACGAATTTTGTGAGCAAAAGCAATTGCACGTCCATTTCCAGTTAGGGTACCACATTCAGCATTAGCTGGGGCCAGAATGGATGGCATGCATTATGCAATTATCATGATTCTAGCTGAGTCCTCCACGTCGAATTGGACAAATCCGTCCAAGTTTCAGTGGGCATGGGCAGAAACCCCATTTGGTGTCTGAGGCTAGTGCGCATGCGCCATCGCCCACCAAAGGCCCTTTCAGAGCCTATCATTGGTGAGCATCGACTCAAACTGCGGGTATATATAACAGGCGGACAGTCTTCCGGTTTCAAGACAAATTCAACAGGACAGAATCTGAGAGGAACAGATAATTTTCGCAGAAAAAATCGCCCAATTTGCACCCACGCCAGCAGTTCTGCTCATCCACATCACTTGTTTCAAGGTAGGTTGACTTTGTTGTTAGCATGCACACCAGTTATAATTTGTAAAAGTTGGGCATATCTGTGTAAAATACTTTCCATCACGTATACATATTTTATGGGCTATCAAAATTTCGGTGCATCTGTGTGGCACGCATATTTCAAGGGCCCTTTCAGTGAAACTAGTTGCTCATTTGAGTAACCACTGAAAGTTGGAAAGTTTAGGCTGTGCTTGTTTCTGATATTAAGTATATTGTAAAAAGTGCTTTATTTCAACATGTTTTAATTAACAGCCAAGAAATGTTACACCACGACTAATTACCTAAATATTTGTGTCATTGTGGATGTTTCGAAAGGTGCCATTTTCAGTGATTCTTTCATCGATTAATAACTTAATTTTATGTGGACTACTACTAATATAAATATAGATTTAAATCCAGCTATTAACCAAATAAGTAGTTCTGGCCTTGATTTGCAAAATAAAAATTATTGATAAATCGCTAGGATTACCAAATTCACATATACATGTAATAATATTGGAAAAACCCTATTAAGGAGTAAAATTCACAGGACATTTTTGTGAGAAATCAGCACATTATTGCCTCGCTAATTAAGCAGTATCGCTCTTGTGTCATCAATTATATAACTATATTTTAACAAAGAAGAAATAAGGTTTTTCCAATAGTATTGTGTTAACTTGTAATTTATCATCAATTTTAGCTTTTGATATTAGTTTTACTTTACTTTTGGGTAATATCAAAATGTAAAATTGATGATAATTTGCAAGTGCTTTCAAGTTAACACAATAATAATATATGAAAAACCCTATTGTTGTTAAAATTAGTTGTTTAATTGATGCCACAAGAGCAATAATGTTTAATTAGCGAGGCAATGGTGTGCAGATTTCTCACAAAATATCCTGTGCATTTTTCTCCATAATAGTTTAAATGTTGAAACCAGTTTAAACTGTATGAATTTTAGAAAAAACTGCATAGTTTCTGGATTGAAATATGAAAACTGAGTATAATTCAGTATAACTCCTGCATAAGTGAAAGTCGGTTTGTCCTAAGGTAAGGGCAGCTAAGTCAGAAATTTATAACTTCCAACTACTTGGACGTTCTAGTATATTATGTGTACATATGGAGCAGTGCTTTACCAAAATTTATCATTAAAGTTAATTTGTAGTGCTTTGTGGATATAACTTCATCAGGAAGCTCAGGTAGTGAATTGTATTGGTAAATAACAACTTTTGTTGATATATATGATATGTTAGAAAGCCTCTGAATTGTTAAAAATGTTCAAGGCAGCTTCATGTAACTAATGCAGGGTTATTTCATAAATATGTATGAGCTATATTGCGTCACAAAACGTGAAAAAACAAATTTACAATAATTTCATTTCCGTTCAGTGACATAAATGTAAACTACCGAACCATGAATCGGAATAAAACTCGCGACAACGTTCCATTAACTGTTTATTTCAGTGTATGGCTTATGTAAGTATTTCTTTGTAGAATATGGATTTTATTTTTGCAAAATTATCAAATGTAAATTGTAATCCCTAAACGAGCAGCCATTATTTAAATTGAAGGGAACGGCAAATGATGCTTCGCAATCATTTGGTAAATAAAATGAATAAATGTTTAAAATTGAACGAATTAGCAAAATTTGGTCTATGCTTTGAACAACAATGTATGCTAGGTGCAGAGTTTATATATACTATTGTGAATAGAACCTGTACAAGGAGAGGAAATTGGGAGGAAATCTAAGCTTATTCTCACAAATTGTTCGGCAGTATTCTGTACTATTTTTGAGTACTTTGGAATTTAATTTCCCAAAAATGATTTAACGTTTTATAATCCTTTGTATAGCATGTCACTGAAACCCAGATTAAAATTGATTACGTTGCTGGCATTTCTTTTGCATTAGTAATCAAAACGAAATTTGACAGGACAAAATGTGGAACTGAAGTTCAATATTGTACAAAAATATGAGAGACACCAAAAGTCTCCCTTATATAGTAACAATATGTAGTTACTTGAATGATAAATATCCCAATTTGAGCAGATAAAGAAAAATTAATCAACCTGAAATTCCGTTACAATTTAAAAAGTTTCATAACCCAAAAGTTAACAGAAAAAAGGACGCTCAAATATTTGTCATTACAAAATAGTGATTTTTTAGACCCCTGTGTCAGTATTACTCATAATTTTCAGAATCAGACACCCCTCCAAGTGATTACAATCATTGACCGAAAATAATTCAAATTGAGCGAGTTTTGCATCAAAATTTGATAAAAACCAATGGATTTTAGTTACTCAAAAGCTTGTTTAAAAAAATATTAAAAAATATAAAAAAATTCGCCGTAGGACAAATGTTTTTGCAAAACTGGATGACAATGATTAATTTTCTTCCAAGGTTTTATTTTACAAAAATTCTGATTGAGCATCATTCGTCATTTGCCAAGGTCCTCTCCTAAAATGGTGACATAATACCTGAACATTCCAAATAATTGAAATTGAGCGCGTTTTCCATCAAAATTAGATAAAAATTATGGATTTTAGTCACACAAAAGCATAGTTTAAAAATATAAATATTATAATAATATATAAAAATATTTAAATATATTTAGATAGTTACATATGCAACTCTTATAATCTGTGAAATTTTTTGTTTACTTCTCCTGTTTCTACTGTACCTTTATGTCACTATTTTAGAAAATTGTCTTTTGCAGAAATTATCTGACCATTCCATGTCGACTATGGAGATACGCAGAAACCATTTAAATAGGGAAACAATTGTTAAATTGGAAACAGCATACATTGTTACATAACATACCACGTAACATCTTCTGCTAGGAATGTTATAATATCCTACATGTTGAAACCAGTTAATTAAAAAAACTTTTACCAAGGGAATATCCATAGCCATTAAATAGAGTGGTTTCAATCTGCAGGCATTAACTGGTTTCGAAAGCGTTCAACATGCTTTTAACAACGTGTCAAGTCATTACGTGGTTGCTCTTTAAACCACACTTCCTCCCACGCAATTTAACTGACCATTAACGCCTTTTGTAAACAAAGTATAGCTTGATTAGCAGTCCCTACATAACGGACAACTATTAATCCGCTAAGTCGAGGATAATTATTTGGTCATCTTGGAACTTGATAAGCTGAAAACGTGACTCCAATAACAAATGGGCTGAAGGAAGTGACCCAGGGAAACAATTGGCCTCTAGGGCATCGAGCTAATCCATGTTCATCACTTCATGCCATTCAGGGCATGCCTTATTCTTAGCTGATTGTTAATTGGCAGAAAATGTGCAACATATCACAGACAATCAATTGCTAAAGCCATTTTATGGACATCCAAATCGATCATTATGAAATTGTTCCAAAGATGATACCCCATAGGGAGACCAGCAAAAAGCCAATTTGCTAACAGGTATCAAAGAGGTATCAATACTTGATTGGGTTGATAACATCTGTCATATCACTGACCAGGCGCAAATGACCAATAAACTAGTATTGAAAGCTCACAATTTGCTTGGTTTTAAGATAAGCTACTAAATTTGATCATTCCAGAAAAAAAGTCGGCTGTACTATACATTATGCCCTGCTCCGCCAAACACAAAGTGTGAAAGTTTGCTTCTCCTGTCGGCTCGTAGGCTGACAATGATTGTTTAGGTTAGGGTAAGTTAGCCACAAAAAGTTTAGGTTAGCTTAAATAAACAAAAAGAAAAAACACAAAAAGAATCCAAAACAAAACACAAAAAGAATCCAAAACAAAACACAATAAGAAGGAAAAACAAAACAACAAAACATCGCAAAAATTATAAAAGGACTAAATTTTGACAGTTATACTGGACAAGTAGGGTTGATGTATGGTAGGGTACATGTATAAATATTTTGTTCATATTTAGAGCAGGGCCTAATGAGCAGCATTATTATTAGGATATAGCTTATTCGACAAGTCTTGTTCGATTAATTTTCAAAACAAGATTTGTAATTACATTTGATCATGTTTTTTATAATTTACTTTTGATTCCAATTTGTCCCACATTACAAAAGGTGAAACGATCCCAGACATTTCAACCCCTTCATATAGCATGAAATGAACTCTTGGAAGTTAATTAAATTTGATAAAATCAAAGTGGTATTTTTTGATGGATGACGGGAGTTGAAGCAGTAACAATAATATGAAAATAAAATGTAATATTATCTTATAGAAGCATTAAGCATTAGCTACATTCGGCAATTTGTAATGATTTATGACATGAACAGAATGGTTTTCAGCATGCACACAAAAATATGGATTGTTACAAAAATCACATATTGTATGTTCCATATTGCCTCTAGCTATTTTGTACACAAGAAATGTCCAGCTTTCATACTCCAACTAGGGCCTAAAAAAAATTCAAGGAGTGTTTCATGATTGAAGATATTTACTTGTCGTAGTTGGTTCTAAGCATTAAAGGGCTGGCAAATTAGATCCATTAGTGGATCGGTTTAATATTCATGAAGTTTCAAGCGATCTCCATCACTCCCAAACCCAATTCCCAAACCACTAAATAAATACCCCAGTAGACCAAGCCCATGCTTTTGAATAACAGTCCTACGGTAATTGTCAAATTGGATGCTTGCGATTTATTTAATGTATTATAACTTGATCTTGAGGTAAATCACTTTAGATGTCAGGAGCCTTCGACACAAGTGAGGACTTGTAAAATAAACAGACGGTATCTTCAGGCATTTCTAAATAAAACAGAGAGTTAATGTTTTATTCAAAATTCTGGTAATGCTATGCTATGTCAATTCAAAGCCTGTGAGCCTGTAAGCTTCAAAAATCGTACCTTTTGTTTATGCAGTGTCTATAAACTAATATGAAACGCCGAATGCAATTGTGCAATTTTGCCTTCTGTTACCATGCACTCAGTAAATTCCCTACCATCACAAATTATGTCAATAAGTTATGAAAATGTTCAGAATAAAAAAAATGATAAACGTCGATATAGTCCTTGCTTACAAATGTGCGCATAATATTTATACATTTCAAATCTTCTTGTCTATCTTAATTATCTGCGCTAATAACGTAATTACTAATTTACCTGCCCCTAACCGCCAAGCAATCATTGCCAGCATACGAGCTGTTAGGAGAAGCTTACATATCTTATAGAATTTATGCCGGAGTAGGGACTATACCAAAGTAATCCCAAAAATTAAGACAAACTAGCGCCCAACTATTCAGAATGTGAACTTACCTAACACTGACCAATATGTTCATATACTGTAATAAGGCTTCAGCAAACATGGCGAAAGAAGAATTAATCTTTGATTTCATGCTTAATTCGTCAACATTTTTATTAGTGTGAATATATTATTCAGAAAATCCTTTTAATTTAAACAAATGTTTAGGAACCTCAAGCTGCCATTCATATTTCTGATCTTTCCCACATGCCTTTGCGAATTGAGATTAATAATCCATACACAAACGACCTCAATTGAGTTAGCGAAAAAAATGCTTTATGTATGCAATTGTGGAAACAAGATCACAGGAGCGACCATGAATTTACAACGATTACCAGTTGATCATAAATTCAATGTTACGTGAGACATAGGAATAAATTATTCAATTTACACTTTTTGAAAATACATTCGCAAATTACATGTATACGAGTGCTTTGCATGAAAGAAACCATTCTTTTGTTAACTCAGCATGAGATGCACTTCTTAAAAGATTTTCCTTTATACAGACATGCCGACAAAATTAAGCCATCCAAGCTAAATTACCATATTATGAAAATCGAAAATTTTGCTTTCTTCTTGTAAAATTATTTGAAAGTATATTTACAATGTATTTACATTGGCTAAATCAACAATTATATCTGTGCCTCTTTTTATCCCACACATTAAACGTTTCGTATAACCTGCAGCTAACCTGCTTTAAAACTAAACTATCATCAATATGCACTGCAAATCGCCTGTAGCTAGAGCAGAGATTCTCTAATCAAAATACAAATGTATTAGTGACTTTTGTACCTACCATGTATTTCATCTACGTTTTGCTCGCATTAGTGTTTTGTTCGTACATTTTTAAAGTAACTTTCAGTAGTTCAATGGGTTTTACAAGTGTATATCTTAGTTGACAAATGCACACTGCAATAATAGGAAAATTAAAAAATCAATCAGGTTTTTCAGTACTGTTAATTGCAATTTTATCACATGAAGTTAGAAACGTTAAAGAAATTGAACATTAAAGTTCAGTTTGCCCGAATTCCGATTTCAATTTCTAATATTCGAACAAATGTAATTAAAAACCTTAGTGCAGGTAAAACAAGTCAATTTTCGAAGTACATCTGGAAATGAGGAATTCTCTCTAAAGTGATGAAACCCAGTTTAGTCATCAACTAATCACAGATTAATGCCCTGACACATTGAAGAGCTTTAAGCAATCGACTTGCCAGCAGCAATCAGATTCTCAGGCATAGATTACTTTCAAGTAATTTCGAGAAAAACAATTGGAATTAAAGTAGAATAAATGCTTAAGAGGTACAGTAGCACAATACCCAAGATTGAAGTGTCTCAAAATAACTAGCGAATTTGAAATAATTATACCAGTATCTATAAAACAGAGAAAACGTTGCACACTGCTCTAAGAACTAATTTCTCTTCATTTTGTAAAAAGTTACAAAATGCTTCATTTTCCATTCATTTGTAAAGTAACTGTAGAACGTCAGTAAATGAGCAACGTTCGGCATATTAAATGTTATCCATATCTACTCTAGTAAAATTATGGATTCACTAAGTCAAGAAGACGAGCGATGATTTTTCCAAATGATTTTCAAAATTTTTAATACATGTAATGTAAATGTTTTGTATACATTACTCATAGGACCCAAGGGGACGTTTAAGTATTATGTCATCATCTTAGGGGGAGGAGGTTAGCTAAATAATGATGTCATCATTGCGGTTTTATAAAACACTGGGTTAAAATTCATCACTTGTCATCCAGTTATGCATAATATTTCACCTTGGGAGTTTTTATTTGCAAATGTGCAGGCTTTCATTGGACTAAAATTAATCATTTATCTTTTAAAATGATTCATTAACGAAAATTTGATGACATAATATTTGAAAATCCCCAATCAGAACCTAGCAGTGCAAAATGGCGAATTTGGTTTGAAAATAGCACTTTTAACACTGTCATGGCAACTTCTAATTTCAGAAAACAAAATTCTCTGAATTTTCCAGGTTCGCAGGCGAAAATCACAAATGCTGAATTTTAGGAAAATGGCAGAATTGACTATCAGGTCTATAATTTTTGTGCTAATATCTCCGAATTACAACGAACAAACCCAAAAAACACAATTTTAATATTGAAAAATTACAGGTTTAAATTCAAAATTCCCTGAGCTGATTGACACCATGATTCTATCAATTCACTATCTATGTTCACACTATTCCCCGCATGCTATAAATACGCAGAATGTAAATTTTGCACTATCGGTAATAGTGTATTTTGTGCATTTGCATATTTGTGCAACACAAACTTACAATTTATGTCACACTCCTCCAGATTTCAGTAGGGAAAAGCTGAGTGAGGGTTGCCCAATTCGGACGATAATGTACTAGAGTGTGGCTAGGGGTTAAAAATTCGCCTTTTTATGGTCCTCCAGGTCCAAATCCCTATAAAAAGACGAGATTGAGTGGTCACCCTGTCACCCTGTCAAGCCTCTCTCTAGAATTTAAACCTCGCCACTCTAATGTCCTTCTGGGCCAAAAAAAGAAGAAAAAGCAGCGTTTTTTGCCAAGGTTTTTTTTTCTGATTTGTATACATTGCAATTTGCGTAATACACGTCAGCTAGTGCTCTGCAGGTAATTTATGAGCACAAGATCCTTAAATTCCCCAGCCCAGGTCCAAGTGCAAAACGAAGCCAGTCCAACGCAAATGATATTCAGAAAACGAAGATAGCATTTGAGAGAAGGGAGATCTTTGGGATTTAGAATAGGCATGGGTTTTTGAGGAACAAGGGCAAGCTGAACGTGCTTTGAAAGCAGAGTGCATTTCACAATTACCAGCTCAGTCGAGCTTTAATTCCTTGGTACCAAACGCAGCACATCAAAGACATTTGCTTAAAATCCCCGAAATTACAGACATTTTCCCACTTGGAACGTCGCGATGGAACGATGAACACTGCCGCCCAACCAGAGTACTTCCGAAAAATTAGCATTTTCTACGAGTTTTCTAATTAAGAAGACTGTGAAGCCTTTTTAAGATTCACTTCTGCGATATTGAATTAAAAGCTAAGCTACAAACGTATTCAAGACGATTCAGAAAGTTTAGAATGAACTTGAACATAATAGAACTTGAACGTAATAGAATGAACTTGAACATATTTTATTTAAGTTCCTTCTATTACAAGACGATTCAAGATCTACGTATAAGACGAGTCAAAAAAAAGGTTATTATAATCTTGAAAAAATATTCCTTCGTGGAAGGGGGTGGGTGAAGAGGCAAGAGTTAACTTTTTCTGAAATGTAAAGTTTTCAAGCAAATGAAAGTAAATAAAAGAAAACTTATATAACTTAACTAGAAATATCGCCTACATTTATTATAGTGATAATTCCTCTAATAAGAATAAAATATCACCAAATTCTTTCGCTTTTATGCAAATTCCTTAATTATATTTAATGTTCGATTTAATCAATTTTAATGCAGACCCTCCAATGCCAGTAATAATATCAATTTCAATAAATATCGACAGTAATGCAGATTGTGTAAGGATCACAGTACTAATGGGTTGACGTTCCATCCGAGGATTTATTGAAAATAAAGAAATTAGGTAGATTCAAAAGAATTGAAAAATACCTTTTGGGTGTCGAATACGGCTGACTTGGCATCTGGTTTTGTTAAAGTATGTAATGTAATATTTTTTATTTTGTGCAATTTCATGAGTTTCGATATTTTTTGGTTTTGCCTTGCATAAGTTTTAAATGTTTTTTTCTTTCTTGCATTTCTCTATGTAATTATTTAAATAACTTCTTTTGTAAGTTTTCGAGGCCCATACAAATTCTACTTTTAGCCTCGGCCCTTATTGAAAAAGTTATTATTATTATTTTATTACAAAATAAATAACGACATCAATACAGATTGTGTAAGGGTCACAGCACTGATGGACTGATGTTCCACCCAGCTTACAGACCATTATCCGAATTTTGACAGTAACTGAGGGCTGCATTACTGTTTTTTGGAAAGTCTGATTGAAATCGGTACGAAGTAAATATAGCAGAAAATGTAATCAGCGGTTAAGTTGTATTTAATTTATTTTCATTTGTTTAAAAACACGTGACGTAATTAGGAAAATTTCACATTGAAGAATTTAACAGCTCGACTGGAAGAAAGTTATACAGTAAGTATAAGCATCCCAGCACATGAAAACCACCAAAAAACTGTTCAACAATGGATTGAACCATTGTCCGTTAGCAGACACTATTTTTTGGCATCAAGAGCTTATCGCAAACAACCTGCTACTGTCCTTAAATACAAACACGCAATGTTATTCCTTCTGCGTGCAGAACTAAATGCAAACAGAAAAACCTTGCAAATGATGTCAATATTTGTCATGCCTTTGATTCTCGTTATAATAACCGAGAAACAAAAGCCCGGGGTTTATCCAAGGGGCAAACTTACGAACAAAACACTCGAGAAAAACCTTTGTCTGATAATTAATAACAGAGTACCAGAAATTCAGCAGCTTTCAAAAATCACTGCACAGTACAAATTCTCTTGTAAGAACAACAGCTGTTTTTGCTTGACGTCATAGTGTCATTGACAATTTTGCCAGTGGCAAAGAGTCAGTTGAACTGATTGAGTGAAGTCTCAGTTAAAACAACACGTTATATGTTTTCTGGTCATTTCTTAGATCTCTAAGATCAACTTAGGAACAAATGTGGAATTATTTCATGAGAAGACAGGAAATCTTGAACAAACACAGATTTTAAATAATGTTTGAAGTGTCTGTCAATATTGCATCCCTCATATTATAAAATGGTTCAAACATGATGTAAAATACGCAAATACAATCTCGTCAATCTATAGAGAATACATGTATATTGGCAGTCTTTAGCATGTATTTGTTTCGAATCTCTCGAATGTCCCCAGGTTCGTGTAGCTGAAATTCCCAATTTGAGTCAAATGGGTTCCACGTGGTCACTTTTGGTTTATTTTGGTCACTTTTTGAATGGCCAACATGACAATTAGATTCAAAATAATATTAGTTTGACTATTTGTCCAAAATAGGACAAAACGTTTTGGCCCAAGGCTAACGTAGATAGGTTTTAATTACAGCTTAGTGTAGAAGGGTAAACTTCGGAACAAATGTCGAAATATTTTATGGGAAAAGCTAGGAAACTTCCATAAAACGAAGCAAATGTAGTCTTTGTCAATATGTAGATAATTTGGATGAAAGCATTTCGATTATATTGAAATATCAATACATTGACAGTCTTTACCATGCAATTGTTTCGAAACATTCAAATGTCCCCAGGTCTAAAGGAAATACTGTACATGCCCATGTAGCTTTTCTGAAATTCCCATTTGAATCAGATGTACTGCATGTGCTCATTTTGGTCACTTTTAAATAACCAACATGGTAATTAGACTCTCAAACCAATATTAACCGCAATATTTGACCAAAATAGGACAAAAAGACGCTTTGGCCCAAGGCTAACGTTAGTAGGAACAAATCACCGTACAGTTTAGAGTGGAAAGGTGGTCTATGGCCCCACAAAGCGATTGAAAATGCAATTTCAGCCATGACAATATTAGCAATTTCCGTGCAGAAGACATGCTGTATCACAATCAAAAGGCAGCATAATAACCCAGGCCTCCAGGTACCAATGCGGTAATGGGGCCCAAATATACCAGGGCCTCCCCCACAGGTGGAAATACAATTTTTCAATATATTCAGTTTGGTGTCTCATTTCGCTAAATTGCTCCATGCAGGGCCATAAAGCAGGCCCATGCAGTTAACTTTAGAATAACACTGGGCCTTAAGTCCTCCCAGATGAGAGAAACTAAATGTCGTTGCCCGAAATAAACGCCAAAAAAATTACATACTAAAACGCCCACGCAGCCAGCAACATGAACTAGGAAATGGGAAAAAAACGTTTATCATAAGCCAAAAATGTTACGTTCTAATTTGTCCATAAACGTCCCATTGACCAAAGCCATTTAGCTTGGTGAGCAGTTCAGTGACCTACCACTTAAGTTTGCATAGGTGCACTTGCAAAAAGCCCAAATATAAACAGCAAATTTGCTTTTTGTTATGCATTTAAATTGTGAAATTGAAAGTGTCCCAGCAATTCGGGCCCATAAACATAGGTTCCAATTTCTGCGAAGCAAAGCACCCCTGATAGAGGTGGGATTTTTGGTATTTCAGATCCTCAGATTTCGTGAATTTCGGCCAATGAAGCGATTTCGAATACAGAGTTTGAATGTTTGAATTCTACAGAACGCATACAATACAATGGCGATACATCTTTTGCATCCTTTGCAATAGCATATTTTGTGCATATCAGCTGAATTGAAAGTCATTCTTACTTAAGAAAAAATGATTGGTACATCGAAATGATGAAATCTCGCCAACCAGCCTCTTTATAAAGTAGGACGTGACCTGATTCAGTATACAAAATGAAATATTCATCAAATTCTACAGTGCATTATGACATGGTCCCCAAAAATGAAATTTTCAACTTCCCTGACTTCCCAGTTTTAAAACAAAATTTCACTGACCACTGAAAATGCAAAAATACCACATATGCCAACGTAAAGCAAGCTAGATTTATTGCTTATTACAGGAAATACAATAAATTTTCATAAGTAAACTGTACATTTAGATCCGTTTTTTTTAAATGAACAATATCATAATTGGTTTCTTCTCCAAATGTGACTGAGTCCTTTTGAATTTGCCAATTCTTTACTTTTGTGTTAATTAATAACTAGCTATAATGTACATGCATGTGAAAGCAAATGTGGCACTGATACATGTATGTTGAACTTTCCTGACGTTTTCAAAATAAATCACTTTCCCAACATTTCCCTGACAATTCCAGGTTTTCAAACTTGTGGGAACCCAGTATGAATTCTATAAACCATTTTCCTTGACAAAAACCTCTCCAACCTCAATTTCAGTCAAGCATTGGTTGCAAGTTTTTCATACCCTTAAACGGCAGTTAGAAAACACGCTGTATTTTAATCGCCGATTAAATTAACAGGAGCCCGATGCAAGCGGCCTTAAAGACTTTTTTTCAAGATTTTCATATTCGAGTTTTACGAACTACATACTTATTTCGAAGCCTATTTAGTGTTTAAGAGTTTCATATCAGTTTTTATGTCTTTTTTACTGCCTTAAGTCTCAGCGTAACTGCTTTAGAAATTGTATGTTGGCAAACACCGAAAGCATGCACGAAGTGCTGGATTGCCCATTTAGGGGCAAAATAAACTACATGTAGAATTGTGACCCAATCAAAAAACAGAATAAAAGCTTCCAACCTTGTCACATTTAACGTGGGCAAAACAAGTGCCATATTTTCAATCATTGTGGCAACAATACCACGCCATGATATCCAGCAAGCACTTGTCAAATTCGTGTATCGATTTATACTTTGGCAATATTTGTGGTCGTGGTATGTCCATGTTATTAATCCCATTAAAAAGCCCTACTGTGACATTCTAAGCGGATAATGGTGCGGATTATTGTTTACCAACTGCTAGTACTGAAACTAATGAATTCAGTGACATTTTTGTGTTTAACGGGGCTTTTAGCCTTATAACAGAAACTAGTCATGGTGTCTACTAATATCTGAAAACGAAATTCCCAGAGTTTTCAAGGTTTTCCAGGGTCATCGTCTCATTTTTACCGGTTCATTCCACTTTTATATACGAAAATATTTTATCAAATTTAATAATATAAAAATATGATTAATTGGCGAACATTTTAGAAAAACTGTCACAAATAATTTAGTTTTAAAATATATTTAATAATTAACAATTTGGGGATACCATAGAGAAATGTTTGACAAACTGACGGAAATAATGGATTTTCAGTATACATGTAGATGCACGTGTAGTTTCTTAAAACGATCTTCAGAAACACTAATTTCGAAGGGAATACCGAGTTCTATTTTCCAAAAAAAAAAAAAATAGACCATCAATTTTGCAACCTCGTAGGTTTTTCTTAACAAATGGCTACAATACACAAAACAAGCTGCTACTAAACAATTTAAGGTTCCAATTCAAATTCCATGAGTTTCCCAGGTTTTCAAGGTTAGTCACCATGAATAGTGTTAACAGAAAAACAGTGCTTGACATTATCCTCTGTTAACACCTAAACAGCAACAGTTTCGGATAGTTTAGTTGAAACCTTATGCATGCATATCAACATTTCTTATTCTTATAACAAAAGATATCAATCTAATGGAAAACTGCGAGCAATCTGTATAAAATAAATTTCAGAGTCAAAGTAATTTTTCCAAGTGGGAAGAGGCATTGTTACAAAATTCCAACACAACTTTATACTTATTCTACTGAAAGTAAAGATGAGCCCTTTGCATGCCAGCGCCCAACTGGTAAGACAATTTTAAACAAAATGTGGAATATAATGTGCGGTAAAAAGCTGCTACAATAAAACATTGCGTGAACATGCATAAATTCGGTTTTTTTGGAGCAAAAAATGTCAATATGCGACAACTGAATCCATGAGGACCTTTTAGTGAAACGAATATGAAATTTCTCTGCACATGGGAAGTAGATTCAGAAGAATAAGGATGGGACATTATCCAACCTTAGACTACATCAGTATTATTTGCTCAAGAACACACTGCAGGATATATTAGAAAAAATATTAGAAAATTCCAACTCTCAAGTAGCAAAAACTTGCAAAGTTTAGTCAAGGTTAGCCATAAAGCCTTCATTCTTAGTAGTAAAAAATGCATTAATACGAGGAAAATTTTTTGTTCAAATTTTAGATATCATGAGTATGAAATCGATTCTGGTCATCTGCACGATCATGGTGGTTCTCTGCTGCATAGCTACAGAAGGTCGTTACCTACCCACCAGAAGTGATGACAGTCGAAAGGATGAAATTCGCGAAATTCTTCGTGAGGTAAGTTTTAGGAATCACTTGAACTTTTAGAAAGTTTCATTAATGAGAATTTCAAGACTGAAATTTACAATTGAGTACATTTTTGAAAATTAACTTTCGATTTTTTTCAATTGTTGTGAAAATAATTAAACTTATTTCTGTTACCTGTGGACCAGATCTTTGAAAGCTCAGCTGACAGGAAAGATTTCGCCAAAAGATTTCTAATCAGGAGGTCTACAGATGCTGATGGCGCCTCCACAATGGACAACTACGAATCGAGTTAATATACATACCACCAGTACCATGCCCAAGACCGATTGGAAAAGGTAATTTAATTGTTTTGTTTACTTTTATTCAATATTCACGACATTATCGAATATGAAGACAGTGGTTATCTTTTGGAAATCTTCTGTCTTGCTGTATCCGTTCTTAGGAAAAAATTCAAAATGCCATTTTAAAACAAATAAACATTACCGGTATAGTGATCGACACCTGACAGCGAATTTGAGGTTTTAAAATATACTGATTTACCAAAAAATGCTGCAAAGCCCAGGGTGTCGGGGCACATTTTAAACAAATTTCACTGACTTTTCCGGGTTTGCCAGACATTTTTGCCAAGTTTCCATGCAAGTTAAAAACGAACATGTTTGACTAAGCGAATTTTAACATTAGAAAGGGACATGGTTAGTCATGTGTTTAGCCAACCAATTAGCAAGCATTAATTTCCAAATAGCTATAGTCACTAGCCCTAGAGACACTAATCAATTAATATCCTTGGGCAACACAATTTCCAGAAATACGAAGTTTCCTGACTTAACCTTTTCCTAGCTCATATCAATTTCACTGACTTTTCCATGTGTTTAACCAGCACTTTTTTAATCAATTGTTGCTTTCAAAATTTTCATGTATTTAAAGTTTGCAAGAAGTAATTCCCTAGAGACAACTAAGTCTTCACCGGGGTGGCAAACAAATTCAAAGTTTTGAAAATTAGGATATTTTTGGAGAACAATTTAGGATCATTTGATGACTTTTGGAGATATATTAAGGATTATTTTAGAATTTTTTTTCTAACAAATTTTTAGACTGCAGTATTTCAATCTCTATTCAACTTTATGTTACAATGCAATACTAATAGAACAAAAGTGGTGTCAAACTGAAACTGTATCAAGGTATTGGCTGCCGGCATTTAACTTACAATGTTAGTACATGTCGTTTAACAACAGTGTACATGCTTGGTTCATACCTAAATTTTCAATTCAATTTCCCTGACCAAATCTGATTGATTGTCCTGGCTAATCACAAAAAAATGTCAGTTGTAATTAAAATTAGCTTTAATCTGCGAACACTACAATTAACTATATTTTTTGTATTTTACTGTCAAATCTTCAATTGAATTTCCCTGACTATTCCAGTTTTTCAGACAGGTTTTGGAAAATTTTCAGACAATTTCAAGAAACAATTTTTACAGATTCGATCCATGCAAATTTAACAGAGTGCGGAAATTTTAGAAATCATAGATCTGATCACGAAATGGTGGAATTATCCTAGAATTATTTAAGAAGAAATAATTATAAGAGACTGCCACATGCCAAATTTTTGAAAAATTATAAGAAATACTAGATTTTTAGTGTACTAGTATCAATAGCGATACGAACACTAGTGGTTGAAACCACTAGATCTCGAACACTGCATTTTTGAGTACTTCTTTGAAATATTATAAAAATTCTTCATAATGACGGAAACGCATTAGGCGAAATTTTTTAAACAAAAATAATCTATTTAAGGTGAATTTTTCATAACGAAAATTTATGATAATGAAAACGCCGTGGGCGAATTAAGTTTTAGAAAAAGTAGATCACATATATAGCTTTTCAAATGCTTTACATGAGATACTTATTGTAGTTATGCCAACAAATTTCCACACATTATGAATTTCCCTGACTTTCCCTGACGGTAAGAATCCTGACATGGTGCTTTAGGGCTATGTTTAAATATTTAGGACTTTTTAGGACATTCAATACATGAAATTACAGTTGTTTCAACACGTGCAAACAAATCCATCATCAGAACTAAGCGAGTGAGTGAAAATGCAGAAAATTTGCACAACAGTGAGGGTGAAGAAAAGCGAGTCCAATTTCCAGAGTGCTGCTGCATCAGGCAGATGCAAATAATCTAATCATTGAAAAGTGCAATGCCAAATGCACACCTTGGTGTATTTACATAAGACTGCACATTGCTCGTGCCCCAACATCGACTTTTTCCCACCACAATTTAGTGAGAAGGCCCTTCGGAAATCTTTCATCTCCAAAGACGTTGTTTCCTGATGGAAATTTTAATGTGAAACGAGTTCAGACTTGTTTTGTCGTTGACTTTTTTCGTTTTTATTTATTCGCCATATTTTGCGCTGAAAAAAAAGGTCAAATCCCCATAAATGCTTGCACTCTAGACATTCAGCCCCATCGTCGTTCTGTAATGGCCAATATAATACCTATGGCGGCAAAAAGTCCATTTCATATAAATAAAGTGCACGAAATTATGTTTCCGACATGCCAGCTATTCCCATATATATTTATCACTTGCTAGCAGATCCCTCGCTCATGTTATTTCACATTTTGTACGTTTTCAGCCCTGCTATACGTTAGCATAGCCTTAAATCCCATCTGTCTGGCCTGAGCCCAGAATTTGAGAATTTCGAATGAATAATGGAAACATGGGCGAGTGTAAATCCTGTTTACCATCTTCAGAACGTGTCACAGTCATACAATATCCAAAGTTGCAAGCCCCACTCGAGAAACTGAACAAATCGTTAAATACATGTACATGTTGTCACCACGGCAATCATATCTTGGTTAAATTGGAAATGTTTATGGTGGAGAATCTTCAATTCCTTTGGGGATTTCATGCGCAACAACAGTTTGGCCTTCAAATTAGGCATCAGATTCTTTGTCTTCTAGGAATCGGTTTTCAAATTCTATTGTAACGCAAGATTTTATTGAAATCTAAATAGTATAATCATTACGTGCATAATTGCAAGGATGTAACCACACAATAGCAATTGTTAGCCTCCACATTCTCATATGTTATTTGGAGGAATTGAAAACAAGTGTGCATCACCATGGTGACGCAAACATTTGTCTTCAATGCAGTACAGCATATGAAAACAAGAAATTTTAATGTAAAATTTAAACAGCAGTCAAAGTGTTGCTTATTTGCCCTGTACATTGATTACGAATGTGACTGTCGATAAATTCTCACAATTTTAATCAACTTTTATGTACTTAACACTTTTGATCATTGTAAAAAAATATGAATAACAATTCTGTATCAGGGCTTTAGGAATGTTTTATGGGTCCTGAAGACGTTATAAGTAAATCCTTTGGGCCCTGAAGACGTTATAAGTAAAACCTTTGGGCCCCAATTTACATGGATGGTTTTAAGGGCCCTGAAGAAGTCATCAATAAAGCCTTTGGGCCCAATTTGCAGGAATAATTTTTAAGGGTCTAAAGAAGTAACAAATTACCCAGAAGAAGTTACAAGAAAAGCCTTTGGGCCCCTATTTGCATGGATAATTTTATGGGCCCTGAAGCAGTTACAAATAAAGCCATTGGGTGGCTTAAACTCAGTCTTTAATGACTCTGAAGAAGTTACAAATAAAGCCTTTGGGCCCATACTTACAGGGATAATTTTAAGGGCCCTAAAGAAGTTACAAATAAACTCTCTGAGTCTAAATTTGAAGGGGTAATTTTAGGGCCTTCAGCGTACCAGTAGCTGACCAATCAGTTTTACTTACATCAAGATTGTAGTTGAGACGCTTATGCTCTAAAAATAAGAGCACTATTGAAACCCCTTCTCAACATATTACTTCGAGTCTAACATTTTTTGAATTTATGTCTTTTCTAGGATTCATCGAGCCACATAGAGGGACTGTCGCATCGCAATTTTTGCATCGTTCCAAAGCCGCTCTTTCAGTTTCCGCCATGTTACGGCTTTATCAAGAACTCTTCATGTAGTAATAATCTGTCCACTAATATTTTGCGAATGCCTGGTTGAAATTAAAGAGAAGATGAATTAAATCCAAGTAAAAGGGTTTGGAGTTGTCCTTTATGAAGGTTGTAGACAGACATTACGCACGCTGTTCAAAGACTAAATTTCTTACAACAAAATTAAATTAATCACGCTTTATGAAAATTATGACTGCAATTATTCCTTTATCCTCCATATAAACCAGCAGCTTTCATTGAATGTGAGTGGTTGACGTCATACCAAGCGGAATATTTTTGCATAAATTAAATTCGCTCATCATAATTACTAGAACCCGGAACAAGTTCAGCAATGTTCACCAGGCACACTAATCCGAATTACATGGAGAGGATCAGGAGAAGGTGAACACAAGGATTAACCAAGTGGGATTAACGAAAGACAACGTCAAAAAAATAAAATAAAAACTCTTGTGATTTTGGTTTCTTGTCCAGAGATTGCACTGCTTTAACTTCCGCCCATACATTCAACCGAAATGTTAAACTCGCAAGAATATTTTCTCTTTTAAGTTATTTATCCTGCCATATGGATATTATGAAATGCTTGGGAAATTCCGGAAATGAGAAGCAACATAGAGACCTGCAAAGTTTAATGGTTATCCATTCCGCTCTGGGATTTCTTACTGGTATGCATTCCATAGTACACAGTTAGATGGTCTCATCCTTGTGCACTTTCTGGAAATATAACTGAGAAAGATAAGAATTCTTGAAAAAAAATTGGAGGGAATCTATAGGTTTGAGATGGTGCTGGTTCACATTGCTACGCAGTTTGACATTACCGAGATGGTTACAAGATTGGGCAATATAAAATCAATAAACTTTTCAAGTGCATAGGTTTTTATAAACAAGATAATTTATTGATCTTCAAAATCATTTCAATGCTAATTGCATGACTTGTAAAGGATTTCAATTACCCATTTTTCAAATAATAACAGGGTCCTCAAATTCTCAATTTCCGACTATTGTGATCGGTAGATACTCCAATTAGGAATTACACCTATATTTACGATTAGCATGGTTCATCAATTCAATGTGAACGTCATGTGCAGTTTATTTCATTATCCTACGACCTATATCTACTGGCCATAACTGCAAACCAATGCAGAATCTATATTTTAATCAAGCCCGCCATGAGTCTAGACTGACTTCCAATGACAAGCTTGTCAAGTAGCACTACAATTGACATCACGATTAGCATGATTAGCACTGCAAATAGTTTGCAGTTTGTTCTAGTTATACAAAAGTACATCAATCCAATCAATCCCATCACAGCATCGAGTGGAAGTCAAACATACGAATGGAGACAAACTGAAAATTAACAATTTAATATTCGAAAACACAACAGCATAAAATCATGACAATGATAACAGACAATTATTGCAGATCTGGTGAATTTTTGGTGTCATAGCTCATAGCTGCTTCCAGAATTATGGACGATGAGTATTTAGCAATGTTTCAATCGGACGAGTCCAACAAATTAGCGATCTCGTTTTTCAACTTCAAGAATGCAAAGTCTGCATTAGTTGATGCGATGCATGCTTTGAGGACCTTGTCCAAGGGCTCCTTAAGGTGCTGCTTAGGAGAATGTAAAAGGCCTGGGCTGAACGAGTGCGAGTGCGAGAACAACCTTTGACAAGCAGCCTAAAAATAAAGACAAATGTTACATGAAAGCATACAAATAATTGCAATTCACAAATGCTTCATTGATGCTGGCTATCTTTCAATTGGTAAAGAGCTTTCAAAGACATTGATCAATGATCATACTGGGAATTTGCCAGTGGCTTTCAAGCAATCTTAATATGTGTAGCAGGCTTTCTTGTATTTTACATCAGGATCCATTTAAAATTTGTGTTAATTGGGGCAGTTTCAAATGCTATCCATGGATGATTCTTTTGATCCGAGGATGTGCCAGCTTTACTAAGATGTGTTACAATAATCATCTAGTTTATAATTTTAAGTTTACAACATGCAAACCAGTAAAATGTAGGAGGCATTTGCAGATTCCCAAGCTGGGACTATTTTCCGCAGGCGCCTGCTTATTTTCCATGCGAATGCGAGTTGGTTCCTCTGGGTGGCAGCACCATAGGCACGTTCTAAAGATGCAAGCTTCTACAGTGGGGATTCTGCATATCAACCTGCAAATTCGTGTTCACTTTGCGGAACCAAATACGATCATTGTTAATAGATTAGTGCAGGTTTAATACCAACATTTTTAACTCAATTTCCATGACTTTCCCTGACCAAATCTAATCAATTTCTCTGACTTATCAAATAAAAAATATCACATGTAAGTAAAATTAAATTTATTTTCCACACTTTGCCCATTCAATTACATATATCTAATATTTTTAATTTTTTTTACATGCATATTTCTGATTTGTTTCACAATTTTCATCTAGTATTTTATTTTAAAAAAAAGTCGCACTTTCTTTGCCACAGCAATATGCAGTAAAATATTGGAACACTTACCGTAACAACCCAAAGAAATCGTCCCTGAATTTGAACATATTTCTGCGAAGGATTTTAGCTCGTTTATTTAAAAGGGAATGCCGCAGGCGACATTTTTGAAAAACAAATGGAAATAACGAATTGTAGGTGTAATTTATAGGACGCTTTTCACAAAAATGAATTGAAAATTAAAAATTTCCAGTCGCAAAATCGAAATTCAAAATTTTTTGAAACTTTTCTCTGACTCCCACCTGACTTTCCCTAACTTTTTGGGCAAAATGTCCACATTTCCCTGACTTTTCCAGACCACATTTCATTTCCCCGGCTTTCCCTGACAGTATCAAACCCTTTAGTGGACATTAATTTTTTGCAGTAGTGGACAAAGCCAACATGGATGATTCTTGTGTCTGGAGGATGATGGGTAAGCTTTACCGAGATGCAAGGCAATAATCCGCAATTATAATTTTAAATTTACAACATGCGGGGACTATTTCTGCAGGCGTCTGCCATAGCAGGACCCCTGCATACTAACCTGCAAATTCGTGTTCACCTTACTGGTGTCGCACGTGTGGTTCTTCAGGTCGCAGGCCATGTCGCAGTCAAAAAACGCGCAGTCCAGATCCGTGTCGCAGGAGCTCTGGTAGCAAACTATCTTGTTCAGAACATCTTGGAAGTACAGATCATCTCCGTCCAAGAGTTTTACATTGCGGAATGCATCAACGCCAAAGTGGTTGAGCTTCATGTCGCAGATGCGGAGGGCATAGGGGAAGCTGTACTCGGCCCTTTCGAGGACCTTCAAAATGCCCAGCACTATCTCTGCTCTTAGGTCCCAGCCAGCCTGCGCGAAGGCAGATGCCGGGCTCACATATTCCATGGCGTAAAAAGGGCCGCAGCTGCCATAGATCACCGGAAACAAGCCGCTGTCCTGGAAAAGCTTAAAAGTGAGAAACTCTTTCTGCTGTCCAAGCAGCCAGATGCTCTGGAGCACGGCTCGCAAGTTTTCTGGAGCGGTTATGTTCCCGCCCCATTCATGAGTGTAGCCCGGTAACAGGGTTGGTACAAATCTGTCTGCTCGCAGAAGATGCTGCCCTTCAAAGTTTATGTTAAAATTAACGTCGATGACATCCTTCAAGATGCCCAAGAATTCCTGCAGCGACACCTGATGCTCGGCGCCAGGATTAACGCTGTATGGGAACGGGTCGTAGGCGGCCAAGCTGTCGTGCCTGGCCTTCACCACGACAGTGCGCTGTCGCCATCGGGCGGTGAAGACTACGTCTTTGGCCAAGTGCGGGATGTAGCACGAGGTGACAGCGAAGTGGCGCCCCTGGTGGCACAAGTCGGCGCAGAGGTTGCCGGCGACTTGGCCGGCCTCGTAGTGGTGGCACTGATGGAAGAATCAACAATGGTTGCTGCATTTTGGGAAATTGCATTCCTAGATCTATTGGGCTAGTTTTCACTTTTCACTACATGTACGTTAACACGCAGACGTTCAGTTAACTTAAATAAAACCTAACTTACACCAAAGCAAAGATGTGGATTTACATGACCACTACTAAAGTTACTCATCGTGCTAAGTTGGAGGTGTGCTCTATTTGGGTTTGATAAAACCAGAAATAGAATATTTTCCCATATACCACTGTACCTGTACGTTTGCAAGGCTTCGTGAATGGGAAATTGGCAAAATCTGGTTTTTTAAGTTGTTTAATATTTGCCACAAATGCAAAAACAGGAAGTGACTTGTTCATCTCAAGTTAAGCTGGTTTAAGACTATGTTTACATGCAGATATTATGTTAACTTAAATAAAACCTGTCTTATGATAAAGCAACAAGATGTACCCATACGTTTGCAAGGCTACGTGGATGGGAGCTATGCTGTATCTGGTTTTTTAGGTTGTTTAATATTTACCACAAACGCAGAAACAGGAAGTGACGTGATCATCTCAAGTTAAGCTGGTTTAACACTATGTTTACATGCATATATTACATTAACTTAAATAAAACCTGTCTTATGATAAAGCAACGAGTAGTGGATGTACATGACCACTGGCAAAGTTTCACAACAGGTCAAGTTGGGGGTGGGTTCTACTTGGGTTTGCTAAAACGTAATACAGGAGTAGTGAGGTTATGTGAATGTGGAGCTTTCCTGCATTTGGTTCGATCTACATTTAAAACAAAGTAGCCTATGTGTTAAAGCGACTAAATGCTATTAGTTAAATAAAACTCCATGCAGATTCTCATATCAAGTCATTTGGGTCTTCTTCGGTTTGTTAAAACTAAATACATGAGTCATGAGGTTAGGTGAATGTGGAGCGTTCCCGCATTTGGTTCTACATTTACAACATATAAATCAAACTCCATGCAGATTCTCATATCAAGTCAGCTTTAAAGCAAGTAAAGTGGGTGATACACGGTCACACACAAACACAATTTACTTACACTAAAGTAATTTAAAGCCTGCATGTAAACGTGGGTTTTCCTCGCTGATATTCAATCTTATAATACGATCAAGCTGCAAACTCACTTCAAAGCTTCAATTGGCGTCTCACTTTCAACTAAACTTGGTACCCTACTGTCAGCAACGATTATGTGCCCATTATACCCAAAGGGCCCTATATACCAACCAGCTAGTTTACAAGTTCTTGAGATTTACATAAACACTTCACACCACCTTGCAGTATTTCGCATAACTGTCCCAACTTTCATTTTTTTTATTATGTCCTTTTTACAACGTGTGAACATTAGCATCATAAAAGCCATTAATCGCTTCCTCATCAGCAGGTCATCAGATCATTCTCTTTCCTGTCTCACTTCCTGCGATTTCACGTGGGCTGCCATGTTGGCTCAATGACCTCGAGTAACTTGAATGAAATGAGAAATCGGCCTTACGTAAAAGCAGTGGGATTCCCCACAACCCTACTCACCAAATTCCTAACAGCATTCTTCGTTTTGTAATTGAGGCAGAAAAGCGTCGTGCTTATGGACAGGATGTGCAACAGAGAGGCAATTAGCGTTAAAATGACGAAGGCCGCTATGAGAACGAACCTAGAACTGAAACAGGATCGGGTTCGGCAGCACCTGATTAGTCGTGAAAGCCTCATCTAGCCACGCTTGAGGAAGAGATTCGTCCACTCTCTCTCCCTGCCCTAATTTGCAAATTTCGACAGAAATACATCATGCTCTACATAACTCTTTGATTACACGCTATCATATCTAAATGCCTGATCATATGGCATGCAGAACGCATGCAGTACTGGTGGCGGCATCTAGCGACCCATATGTAAGTTATCGCGACTTACAGGGCGAGACAAAAATCAATAACGATAAATATTTGGCATTGAGCTCACTCATGCAATATGCATTGATGAGCCATAACTTTGATTAAGTGAATTGGAAAATATGTGATGCCCCGCAGTTGTTGTAAATTCCGACGTTTCATGTCATGCGTAATATTCTCCACTGTGAAATATTAAAATAGTAAATCAAATACACTCTCATTACCAAAATGCGTCCATTCCGTCTAGAAAGCTATGGTAGAATGACGTTTCTAAGTTGTTTCTGCTCGTCCTTGACCCGCCAATGCAAATTTCCTTACACGATCCATATTAATCGTTTAAAAAGAAAAAAAAATTCCCATGCCGGGAATCGAACCCGGGCCTCCTGGGTGAAAGCCAGGTATCCTAGCCACTAGACAACATGGGAGGATATAGGTAGTTGCTACAATAAAGCTAGTAGTTGTCGGCCGCATAATTTTCACTGTAATTTTTAATTAAACGTACAGCTAGTGAAATTTCAGTCACCTTAAATTGAAAAAAATTAATTACAATTGAATTTTACTCAAAACTAATACATTAGTTAAATTTGAAACTTTGCAATTAACAGCAGACAGCATATAGTGTCGTCTGTACGCTGTCAGCGCCAGATTGCATCATATGTAGACACGTTGGTGTAAATGTCATATTTACTGTAAATTACTCTATAAGTATATTTTACCTTCTCGTACGAGTGTGTTAAGTTTAAGTCAGGCCACGAAAATACTAAATACTAACAGTAACTGCACCTCCAAGAACGTAACAAAAACAACATATGGCTACCATCAGTGAAACTTATTCTGCTGTGTCTGTATGGGATAAAAAGGTTCCAGAACTTTTAAGGGGAATTCGTCTGTCAGAGAGGGTGTTTGGGAACTACAAGCCAGAAACAGTCGATGGCTTGGAACATGGGACTGGTACGTACAGGTGGAACTTGATGTTTCAGGTACCATAATGTAGTGAGATGCGAGTAGTTGGATAAAAAATTTCAAATTTTTCAGATGGTGGTGAGGTTATCTTGCTTCCTTTGGGAGATTTGGAAATTGCCACCACGAAAACGTGCTCTGTCTGCTGTGTGACATTCAGTTCACGCCAAGAACAAGTAATTAATTGTGACAGTTTCATCAACAAATAACATGCATGGAAAAAATTCAAGACAATTCTGAAATGTCCACTAGGTGCTGCATTTTAAGCTGGATTGGCATTGTGAGAATCTGAAGAGGAGGGATGAGGGTTTACCACCTCTTGGTTCAAAAATTCCTGATAAAGCAATTCAAGGTACGGAATGAAAGCCGCATGCAATCTTCAAATTTAAGCATTGCCTCTAATCTCGTTCTCTTGTAGTAACAGCAAGCTCAACGTCTGAGTGCGAAGATCCTGTTGATCAAAATGAGACTGGTATGCAGAGGTTACTACATGTAATAGATACGTGTTCAATCAATTACAATCGAACTCGGTTATAACGAACATCAAGGGACCAACCCAATTTGCTCGTTATAACCGTTATATCGCTATATCCGCCACATATTTAACGATAACTCACTTGTCGTGAATTAAACTACGATTTCTTTGCTTAGAAAACATATTTCAGGCACAAGTTTGCTTATTAATTTAAATTCAACCTCGGTGCATAGCAAATGAAACTGTCAATATTTTGTCAACATAGTCGTGATTTTTAGACCACCACCCAATGTGTCAGCACTCGACATCATTTTCATCAAAATCTGTATTCAAATTTGATCGTAAATATATAATTTATTTTTGTCACACAAAAGTCTGATCCCATTAAAGTACTATAAATCAAATTTATATAACCCCTTCACCAAGATGATGACAATTCTTTAACGTCCCAGCGTGTCATACATGTAAGTGGACTAAGCGATTTCTGTAATTTGCGAGAAAAAAATTGTCCGTGGAGGACACCTGAGAGTAAACTCGAAACTTGATATCTATATGAACTGAGAACCGAAAGGATAACTTAAGTTTTGGTGTCTTGGATACCAAATTTTCGAAAATTTGCTCGTTATATCCGAGTAGTGTGCTCGTTATAACCGAGTATACCCATTCTTTAACCGAATATAATAGTATAACCGTTATAACCATTCTTTGGAAATTATGTAAGCCAAATCTGCTATTGCCATTTGCTGGTAATAACCGAGATCTCATTATAACTGATCATTATAACCGAGTTCGACTGTAACTAACAGGTTCTAATAAAACGCTGTAACAATGTGTGTAGATAGCGATGATTCGAGTTCTGCATCTGACACCGAGCAGGAATCTTCTGGAACAAGTAACGCAAACGTCATACGGCGTGCCAAAATTTACTTTGAGAATGAAAATGGTGACATGCTGTCCGTGTATAAATGTATCATACTAAATAAAAAGGTAACACCAGACTGGTACTTGCATGCGAAATCACCGGGTCTGTTTTAACGGCAAACTTAACTGCAGGATATTCCTCTTGGTGAAGCCGAGGTGACAAACAGGTTGAAAAGGCTGCCGAGGGCCACGACCTGGGCTGTGTTATTGCTGGGCGGAGGTCATTTTGCGGGAGGAATATTCAAAGAGCAAGTTTGTTATATATCGATTCAAATTTGGCACGACTTCTCTGACTCAGCACCATGCAAAATTCTGTCATACTTTTAGAAATGAGGCTTTGGTTCACAAAACCTTCCATCGCTACACCACCAGGGCAAAACAAGGATCCATGCAAAGTGTTCACGATCAGCAACGCAAACACGCAAAGTCGGCTGGTGCTCAACTGAGACGGCACAACGAACTTGCTTTGACAGAGGTAAGAAAATGTTTGTCCGAAGATGCACTTTGCCATGAAAAGCATTTGGAGTAATTTTTCTAATCAAACCATTAACACCGTAATTTCATCTAAATCAATAAGGAAATCCAAACCCTCTGCCAAACGTGGTCAGAAATGCTGAAAGATTGCACTCACATTTTCTACCGCGCAACTGGCAACAACAAGCGAATCCTCTTCGGCGGGAAGACCCCGATATTCAAAAAAGGCGATGGCCGTCTTTGCAGCATTCCGTTCCCTACGAAACAAGCAACACACCAAGAGGTGGTTCGTACCCACAGCAAGTTATCAACAATTGAGTGCTACGGTAATTGCATCTTTTACCTGCCAGAAATTTCGGTCATTGTCAAAGTTGACTAGAGCGGACCATTCTTGCAGGAAGTGCATCCGAATGGAAAGGCGATGTTCCACAGCCACCTGCGGTTCCTGCGAGTCCAAAAAGGACTGCCTTAAGCAAACAGAGGTTGGGGTCACCCAAAACATGCCCTGAACAGCGTAAGGACAAAGACGTGCAGTGTCTGCCATACTCTGACCAAACGCAAGACGATGGGCGGGTCTTGCAACCTCGTGAAATGACCGCAACCAAGGCTCGACAAGGTAAAAATGCTAGTTACCTAACGAAATTTCCAATGGATAACATGGGTTATTTTTAGAAACTCCAAAACGCAGCAGAGATTCCAGCTTCGATAGCAACAACGAAAACCTCATTCTAAACGTGCAAGAGGAGCTCTTTAGAACCTCGGGGCTACGGCAATTCGAAGTGGTTTTCAGTGAGAATGAGGTGGCCGAGACTAAAGAAAAAGTCATCAGCGAAAAACAGATTTCCCCTCATTTTGGCAAGTACTGGCTGTCAGTGATGCAGTTTTCGATGTTAAACAAATTTCTAAAGTATATCATTTTGCAGACAAGGCAGAGCAGAGGTTATGCAACGCATTGTACACGGCATGCAGGGTGGACGACAGCGAGTCGTTGCAGCGTTTGCTCTCACCACTTACGACAGCTTGTGACGAAGCACATAACGGTCCGACAGCTTGCACGCTTCTCCAGATGCTCAATTCTGCCTTCGGCAATACTGGCTCGACCCTCTTGCACATTTGTGCTCAGTGTGGATACAACACTTTGATCTGGCAGCTTTTGGAATGCGGTGCAGATCCAGCCATCGGCGACAAGAAGGGACAACCGGCATACGTGCTTGCCGTAAACAAAGAAACGCGCAACACGTTCAGGCGATTCATGGCTTTGTTCCCTGAAAAATATAATTACGTCACTGCTCAGGTTATTATTGGCATTACGGTGAACCTCCGATTATCCGGTCTGTCGAACATGTCAATAACTAGAGTTACCTAAAACTATTTTTTTGAATGGAAAAGTTTTCACACGTGAAAGCAAAGTTATGGCGTGCGCTCTCAGAGCAACTTCTACAGCGGTCCGAGCACTTCATGAACAAGAGTCCCCCTGGCGTTGGTGATAGGTCCTCGTGCACGCAAATAGGTCAACGTTAAAAATCTTGCAACCAACCAACCAACCAACCAACGAACAGAAGAAACTGACAGACGTTTTTCAAATACGCGTCTGTTGCATGCAGGAACTCAGTTATCCGTCTGTTCGAATATCCGCCACACCCGTGGTCCCGACCGATAATCGCAGTTTCACTGTATGACGAACTCTTCTGACATGTACAAAGGCATACGGGGATTATAATACTTATTTTTTCTCTTAGATTCCCAGCCCACTATCAGAAGAGGCTGAAAAGGCAAAACTAGTTAAGTTGCAACTGAAACGGCAACAAAAGAAACAGAAGGCGAAAGCTTCGAAGCTGGAACAAGAAGAGAAGACAAAGTTTTTGAACAGCACAGATGTGGAAAAGGTGAGAAAGAACAACGACAAACGTGAAAAATAAGACATTTATTGTAGTGTCTACTACATATTTACAGCAGGAAATCACGGAACCTCCAACATGGCGTACAACAGCCTTTTCTTTGCACGCTGACAGATAATGATTTAAATTCTGTCAATTTAATTTCAGAAACTACAATCGCAAACTCATAAAGGGGCCTCGAGATGTTTTTTTTGTGGCGATTCCCTTGAAAACAAAGTCCCCTTCTCCTATGATGCGTTCAAGTTCTGCACGCTTAGGTGCCTGCAACAGCACAGGAGAAGATAACACAAACCAAGTGGTATTATCAATTGTCCGTGTTAAAAAAATTAACTCGTTTACTAAATTTGAAATAAGTAAAAAAAATAAACTGACTAATGTGTAATCGGTTAATTCTATTTAAAGGGGCATACGCCAATGCATGTATTCTCCTATATGCATGTAAACTCCGCTATATACACGGATTTCGCTAGCATTTTGGTGCGCACATCAAATTAAAGTCCATTTACGTATTCAGAAAATTTACGATTACACAGAACACCTTGTATATAAAATGCTGATCATGTTGGATTTTACAGAAATGTACATGTGACCAATTTTCCAGACATTTTCTGGGGGGAAGGGGGTTGAAATGAATATAAATAGATGTGCAGTAAACTTTTTTGATGGCGCCACCTGTCAGAAAATGAAATTAATGTCACAATTCATGCATTTAAAAAATTCATTTCAAAATCCCTGTTTTCGTAACTCCCTAAAGCCACATTCTCACGATTCAATTTTTATCGTTCAATTCTCTGCTGAAACCACCGAATTGAAACTAAGATTGACACACTATCAACATCCATGAACCAGAGTTGATCAACTATTTGAAGCGAATGACACTGACCACCCTTCAACAACTTTCATCGTTCCATTTCAAGCATGTGAAAAGAAAATTCCAAAATCGATTGCGCATAAATTTGAATTTACGTACGAAACTACGAATCATGTTTCGTTCCTCTTTCACATTCCAATTGAAGTTTTGTAAAAACGCACCACACACATCACATTTCTGTTGAACTGTCTGAACAGAAATTGAACAATTCAAGTACAATTTTGTTGATCAATAATACTAAAAAACAACAAAAGTTGAATCGTGAGAACGCGGCTGTACCCTTACCGGAGGTTGATCAATTTGTTACTCCTACCTAAAGCAACTTAGCTGCCAAAATTTCGTAAAACATTCTTCGGCGAAAATAAGGCATGTCCTCCTAAACAAACCAGAAAAAAATGTTAAATCTCCACAGGGTTAATACTCCAAACAAGAGGCGAATGATTCAAGTTCACTTACTTGCGTGAAGGTGATCTTTGCTCCTCTGCTAATATATTCTGCATATTTACAAGTAAACATCCCGCAATCACCGCTATGCAACTGATTGGGTTTGTCCTGTAATTGAAAATGTTAAAACACGTAAAAAACAAATCTAGCTGACTTCAGCGGCCGCAACTAGTTTACCTACCTTTACAGTTTCCAGTACCCAGTCGGACGTGTCCAGCTTCACCCGTTTCTTGTCAAGGCTTTCAGCCTCCAGATAGCCCTTCAAGGCATTCAGGCACTGCTGGTTTTTGCCGTTCATAGAGTCGTAATATTGAATTTTTTTGTTTCGAAAATCAATGACCTAAGAATAAAAACGGCATTTTCTTGCTATAAAGAATGGTCTTATTTCAAATTAGAACCATTATGAAAATTCAGTATTGCTAATCTTACTGCTAAACACCAGTGAATGCCCAATGGCACTGGCACTAGCATTAAATCGTGGGCAAAAATATCTATTTTGCGAGTCCAGCGCTTCAATGAC
>JAQGAF010000452.1:0-51435 GCA_034687865.1 Kryphioiulus occultus | reverse complement strand
CCTGGCGTTGGTGATGGGCCCAATAGGTGCGAAAATAGGCCAACGTTAAAAATTCCACAAACAAACAAACAAACAATGCAACTCATGAGTATTGGTTCGTATAACTATTTCAACGCAATAGGTCAACAGTAATTGCAAAACGATTCGTTAATGTTATCGTCGATTAAAATAAAATAAAAAAAAATCATCGGTGGTTCAAATTTGCCATAATCACCAATTGAATTTAACGATTCGTGCTGCTCTTAGGTAAACAAAAATAAATGCTTTCGAATGATTTTTGATTGGCAATAGATACCATCCTAAAGTGTTACCCTCAATCCAAACTTGAATTTAAAAAAAAAATGTTTATCATGATGCTGAGTTCCCCTGACCTGAAGAACTTGGAAAAGTCAGGGAAATTCAACAAATCAAGAATACATTTAAATAGATAATCAATGTACATGTATAACATAAAATTCAAAAATGCGAGACGTATTCATAATGAAATTATCAATTAAAAATAATAATCTAAAATTGCTGTTTGTGCTCCATCGTTTATACCATAAAGAATCGATTCTAGCGATTCTGCTGGCGCTCTCTAAGAAGCAAATACATGAAATAAAAACTTTAGGCGATCAAACTTATTCCAGAATTTGTTCCTTGAAACTCTATGGGTGTTTTTAAATTAATTGTTGTAATGAGGGTATGACGTCGTCATCGGAGGGGGCAAATACAATTTCTTACCATACATAAGATTCAGCATTATCCCATCAGCCCTTGAAGTAAGATCAGCAGGCACGATGTTCATTTTAACGTTTTTTGGCAAGTTTGAAATGCCCTCATGAGAAAAGTTGCTTTACAATTTCTCTCGGATATCCATATCAGCGAACTTGTATTAAATATAATGAGCCCAAGGTATAGCAAACAGTGTGTAAAAATCGTTTTTTTTATTGGATTGATCCCGAGTGGAGTACTTGGGAGTGTGCTTGGGAGTCAGTTGTTATGATAGCGATTGCTCCTCGGTTTCTCGTCAATTAATTCACTTTTCTTATGGGCCAATTATTCTTTTTTTGTGGGGCTAATAAAAGGCTTTTACTCTCGAAATTCTCATACAGTCAGTGGAGTCGGTCTCGCATGGTTCGTCACCCCTCACCAAACCGATACCCCCAATCCCCATTTAACCCCTGGTTTGAAATTCACGCTAAATCCCATGTTAATTCTCCGATAGGAAAAAGTAATGGGAATCTATCTGAAGCGATTGCAAAAGTCGTATTATCTTTATGGAAAAAGCAAAGAGCGTGTCAGGGCGAGGGTGGTGGACTAGAGACAAACTGCTGCCTGTGCCGTGCTTTGATGAGTCTTGTATTTAATTGTAAGTTCCCGGGGGGCAGATTGGTTCGACGTAACTGAAAGTAACCCGAAGTGAGTTTTAGCCAAAGTGATTCTTTGCCGTGACTGATGGCCGCATTTCGTTAAATCACTGTTCTGCTCATACGATTAAGACACGCCAATGATATTGCCGAGCCGGTTTTATGTCAGCCCCCGCGTTTACTCCTCGATGCTATTATGCGCTTTTTACGACGCATTTTTTTATCCTCACCAAACCTCCACTTTTAGAACCCAGTTTCATCGTAAATTGGAGCCCAAAAACCTGCTTGTATGTAAAATCGGACCACGCTCAAGACCACGATCGTCCAAATTAAATACAGAACCTATCGTGCTCGTCGAAAACAAATTACTTCCCTAAAAATAGGCAATCTAACTAGTGACTGCGAATTTACCGTCCAAATTGGAAATCCGAAAGTACAGCATCTACTCAGTGTGCGAGCTTTCGCTTTGTGTCGCCTGATGGCGCTTCTGCGAAACGCCATTGCTTCCATTGGCTGCTTTATGAGTAATTCATGCATTTTTGATGTTTCTATCAGCGTAGTAAAATGTAAAAAAATGGATGGGAAATAGGCACAAATTTATGAAAAAGGTACATTTAATTGCCACAAATTTAAATATTATTTAATTTTTTATTAGTTATTAATATTTTTATTTAATCAATTACCCAATGTAAATTATATGGTTTTGACCCGTTCATTAATTAAAAGGAAACGAAGAGCCGAACAACTACAGAGGTGAAATAAAAAAACGAATTAGGCCGCATACCAAACAAACTAAATTTAAATTGCAGGCCTATATTACATTTTTATATCTTAGATTAAAAAGGTACAATTTATTATAACGGGTAGTTCCAAGTATACTTTCCAAAGAAAGGTCAAACAGTCATTTTGGGGCTGCTCCGAATTTAGATTCTTAGCGCATTTTTAAAGATTTTGTTGATGATAAAATTTTGGATTTTATTCACTATCTTTGGCTCAGTAATAGTTGGCAGTTTGACTAAGTACTGTAAGTGATTTAGTCGCCTGAAATTCCCATCAGCGAATCGCGCTACTCGCTACGTGCCTACTACGCAGCAGAAGGCTTCTTTTGAAGCAAAAGAGGCACTGCTGCCATCTAGTGAGCAAAGTCTGCATCTAAACAAATTCTCCAATTTTGCCAAGCCCTGGAAATGTCAGGGGAATTGGAAATGATTGGAAAAGTCCGAGAAATGAAGCAAATCGACGATACATTTTACTTAGCTTGACATTGGTTAACGCAGAACTCAAGAGATGGCAAGCAGTTTTGTGGAAGAAATAATGAAATTTTCAATTCAAAAAAACACAACTAAATTAGCTGTTTCCCTGAGAAAATGTGTGTCCTATGTAATAAACGAAATATCATTCATCCCATTGGCATATGCCACATTTTTGCATTTGAAGTAGTCAGCGTGGTCAAGGAAATCAATTTTAACCTTCAGAAAGTCAGGGAAGTTGCAATTTTCATCTCTGGGGCAACCCTAGATTAATCCTACCGCAGGATAAGTGAGGGGGGGGGGGGGAGGGAATTCCGCACATCGGCAGTGAGATCAACACCTCTCATTATGTTCACAGATTGATAAACAGTTGTCGTTTGCATAAATTGCCAAGGCCTATGGTTATGTTTTACAGGGTGCTGTAAAACACCAACTAATAACGTTTCTTCAACCTTTCAGTTTTGCATAAATACGGAGAGTTGTTGGGGCTGTGGCAGGCAGACATTACGAACTACGGTGGCTTGGTCCAAGTACAGGTAAATTGGTTGGGATATTTGCATTTGGGCACCATCCCGAATGGTTTCCCCACAGTTTCAAAATTAAAATGCTTAAAATTACGTCATGGTTTTATCTTTCAGTTCAAAGATGGCAAACTAATTGGTATCGAATGGATGGCTCCGACCAACCCAAACTACACCGGGGCACTGCGTCGTCAAGAGTTGTTCAGCATCGACGTCTCAGAGGAAGGGGAGACCAGGGTCCTGTGCCTGAGGGGCTATCACGGCCCTCACAACTGCAAAATCATCCCAGTGAGTTGGTTTTATAATGCAGACGTGGTTCATGGAGAATACCATCGGCCAAATTTAACTTGAATTTTTGTCCGTTGCAGAAAAATCCTAAGACGTTTTCCTCGAAATGCTGCTTGCCGGACAACCACAGGCACCCCCAAGGAAAGGAGGAGGTGTGTATAAAACTGCTGATTTTTAAACTATCTAGGATCCTACACTGGCAATATAACTGTCAATTTCAATCATATTCAGTAGCTCAATACTGATCGTGCAAGGAAGCCAGTACTGACGGACTCATGTTCGATTCTGATTATTGTCCATTATCTGAATTTTTGGATAACTGTTGGACAAGCAGGCTGTCAAGTGTTCCTCCGTAATACATTCCCTAAATTATTAATTTACTTTGCAATATTCGGGATCTACTTCTAGCCCTGCTAAAATGTATTCAAACATTTCATTTATGCAAGTAGTAGCAAAAGCAAATTTCACTAATTTACTGATTTTTTTTATAAAAAAAAAATTCCCTAGCAGCAGGTCTTTCTCTAAAAAAAATTCATATTTTTCCTATATTATTCTACCTCCATATTGCTTGATACCTTGGATAAGTGTTAACATCATTATGTCAATATTGAGAGTCAGTGTTGAAATACTGTAAAACTGACTGTGTGTGGTCGGATTTTTATCAGGAAACGTCTAAAATTGTTCATTGGGACGTACTATGTATCTCGATAAAATACTGATTTACGGATCAAGCTTCTAATGATTATGTAGCTTATGCTCTTAACTCGAAGCAATCTTTTCCACAGTTTTAAACCCCCGAACAGCGATAACGTTTATCGCCGATTTGACCTCCCTTCGTAACTTTGCAATTGGATATTTCCTCCTTGTTTTACGGTCATTGAGATGCATTGCATTGACCTGTATTTCAACTCAAGGACCTTTTTAAGCACCATATTAAATGACCCATCATCAGCACGGTAATAACCCTAATCAAATATACGATTGATTTCGTTGAACTGCTCGGGAGGTATTTGTTGAGAACCCGTGTCACTCCAACTAAAATGAACTAAAACTAAGTGAAAACTAGATCGAAGAAGAAAAACCCAGCACTTTCCTTGAGCAAATGTCTCATTTGCTAACATGCAAAATTCTTTCCTGTCCACGAAACAATCTCATAAATCCTGTACATTTTGGCCATTATTTATGAGAATTTCATTTTCATCTCTAGGAATTTCAAGAATGGTTAAGAGATGAAACCACCCACTTCCACCATTTCACTGATCCAATGAGCCAAGAGCTGTTATTCACCAAGTTCCTGAATGTGAAACAATACGAGTGAGTCAGTCGTCAATGACATTGAGGGAAAACCAGTCGACAACATCTGCGTGAACTTCCACCAACTGTAATTTTTACTATTCGCAGAAATTCGTATAATTTCCATCGACTCGAGCTGCCGATGCCTCACCCCAAAGCCATTATTCAACCGGGGATTTTTAAGGGCACCTACGGAGATCACGGACTGGAGCTCATTTTATTGCATTACAATAAAGACGGATATGCAGTAAAAGCCACAAAGCTATTGGTTAGTAGGACAGCTTTCTATTCGTCCGATTTAAGATATTGCCACGGGAATTTTCATTCGTTTCTTCTGACAATTTTCAGGGGGATCCTAATGTGCCAGCCGGCCAAATTACGTTCAGAGCCGACCTGCGCAACTCTATGGTTTTGCGGGAAGACCAGCAGGCGTCCATGTCCATACTGGGCGCAATCTCCCGCACAAGCTCAGTCATTTTGCCAGAAAATCTGCCGGTGCAGCCATTTTGCGTACCTGTTGATTGCATGGATCGAGGAACTCGGACCCCCAACCAGTGCAGAGCTCGGTAAAGCCAAACATTCAATATTTGCTAAAATCTCATTTGTAAACTATACCAGTGTGGGTATGGTTAGGACCTTGTTCTGTTGACTACTCATTTTTGAAAGCGAAATTCCTCGAGTTTTCCAGCATCATATTCTAATTTTTCCACGTTCAAAATAATACATTAATCATTAAAGGTGTGCCAAAATGCTATCGAAAACAAAATTTAGTAATAATAATATGGAAACGCCGTAGGCGAATTTGTTTGAAAAACTGTTGCAAATGGTAGGTTTTAGTCAACATTACCCAACAAACGTATCCCAATGATGGATTTTAAGAACGTTTCTTCGAAAAACTACCAAAAATGATTTTTGGTATGGTTTCCTTGAAATGATTTTTTTTTTCTGGAAATAGTAATAATGAAAGAATTTTTTATATCAAATAGATTGCCAATGATGCAGTTTTAGACCAGTTTAAAAATTGCATAAATATTAATATTTACAGAAATTGACTCCAATAGATGAAACTTCTATTCAAATTAACCAGAAATGATAGATTTTAAGTGTAAACCCGAAAACGTTTTCCAAAAATTTTAATAACAAAAGCAATACTGATGGCAATTTTAATCTTTTTAAAACTAAATCACGAATGTGTAAATAACAAACAAGGAAAACGTAAGCACGAATCTTGAATTTTTGGGGAATGGTAGAACTGATTATCATACCAATCATTTTTTTGCACAGTTTTCTCAGAATTATAACGTACAAACACAAAATACAATTTTGGTACTGAATAATGTCAGCTTTCAGGTCAAAATTCCCAAAGGTTTCCAGGTATTTCAAGTTGGTAGTCGCCATGTTGTCAACATATTAACGAGACTGATTTTTTAAGAAATCAATTTGTTTCTATAATTTCAGATTTCATGGCTTTGGTCAAGTAGCCGGTCATGGTTTTACCAATTCGTCCTACACCTCGGGACACTGGATTGTCTTCAATGAAGACTTGTTTGGCTTTTTATGGTTGGAACTGGGCTCCCTTAGCATGTATCACCGAGTGAAAGAGGACCTTTGTTGAACCGAGGACCATCTTAGGAGGCATCTTTGCACAACCAACTTAAAGTGGATGAGTGGGACTAGTTCAAGCCAGAAATCTCGAATCCACTTTTTCATTTCATGCTTTTAGTTGAAACTGGCAGTGCCCATTTTTTTTTAAAAAACCTACTTCCAGTTTTCTTAAGCTCGTCGATGGTACAGTTTTGATGCTGAGAACTTCTCAATTGTCCAGGATCATGTGCTCACGTTTTAGCATACTTGGATTTTCCAATCGGAAGAGCGTTTTTACTTAATGTGGTATTTAAAAACTGCATTCTCAATGCAATTTTTTTCTAGTTTTTACTCTGGGTTTTCTTTTTGCCTTTCATACTGAGGAGATCGTGTTGAAAGAATCGGGCATCATCCATGTGGGAAATTTCATAATTGTGACTTTTTATAAATTAGTAATTGGACAAGAATAAATGTTTAATACTGTATAATGCATAGGCTATGTATGTGATAGTAATCAACAGAAATACCCAGATAGAGGAAGCCAAGTTTGGCAATTGAAAAAGTTTAGCAAAGTTGAAAAAAGCCACAACCTTAAGAAGGCTTGTTTGCAGATGGCATGAAAACATCTATGCAAATGCCGTGGTTAATGTGTTTAATTGGTTCCAGCACACTAATAGGGAACCACAACCATGGAAAATGCGTTAACTGGTTCCAACTTTTTTGAAATGATAAATGAAACTTTGGAGAATGCTGTTTTCATAATGTAAGATGCACTTCAGTTTCTATTGTCTTTGTGGATGCTTCTTATGCAAAGATTAATGAAATTTTTTATGGGAATTTACATTGATTGCTCAATTTTCAACTTGGATGTGATCTTTACAAAATGTGGGGATAATCAATTCTCGATAATTTCTTCCATAATCAACAAAAACAATAATCAAGATTGGCTATTTGTTTGTCATGGCTGTCATGAGTCAATAAACTGCAAAATGTGAATTTTGCAAAAATTGAGAATTTCAAAATTTAGTTAATGTAGAGCAAATTTGAAAATTTAATTTGGGAAAGCAAGTTTGTAGTTTTCTGTAAGCAACACTTATGAAAACTAAACAAACCAAGACAGCCAAAGGGTTAAAAATTAACACAAAAATAAAACCTAGTACGTGTCCCACTTCTTAAACAATTTATGATTAGTTCCATCATATTACTTTTAGTTTTTCCCCCATTACAATGAGACCAGGTAGCATTTTCAGCTCCCCGTGGTGATGTGGAAAATTCGGAAAATATTGCCGATGAGCATGTTACCAACAATCTTGCTAATGGTATCAAACTGATATAACCCGTGACAGAAGTTACGCGTATATCAGCCATTATGCACAACCGAAGTGCCTTGCAAACCACATTTTTCGGAAATTTTCAATGTGAAAAAATACAGTACTGTAACACATGCATCGATATTGGTTTCGAGTGTGTCGAAAGAAAGTGTATTATTTGTAATCTATGTAACTTATGAATGATGTGGAGCGCTTAAGCCATATGCGCAATGTACATACATGTAATGACACGTGTTTCTTATATCAAATATCTGCCAAATGTACCATAGGCTTTTGAGTATTGCTGATGAAATGCCCTTTCCGCGTTATCACAGCAATGGTTTTATACCTGCTATATATCATTTTCTTTATCGAAAATAAACATATTGTCAATTTCAACGCAAATACCTTATAATGAGGATAATTTTTAATTTCAAGGATTCTGCTAATGGACATTGTTCCTCCCAAACACGTTGAACATTATTACATTTTTTTCCAAATTACAAACAATTTCCTTCATGGAATTTGGCTATTTCCCATTTGAATTAAAGTTAACTTGCTTATTCCAGTCCAGTCAAAGTATCACAACTATGTCCAATTGAAAAAAAAAACATATCGTTTAAAATAACTTTTTTTCAATTTTACGGAGTTGTTGTTTGTTGATCGTGATGCATTATCATGTTGAATCATGAAAACTGCTCCTATATTTGTTATTTAATTTTATTTCTATTTTGAATTGATGAAAACGTGTTAAACACTGGCAAAAGGCTCAAGTGGTTATAATAATCTTTAAAAATGGCGAAAATGTCATTATCATCAATTTAATCAGCGTACAATTGCCGAGCCTTGATACTTCGTTTTATAATAGATTAATTATCAAAAAAGATGCTTCTCTAATTTTCGTCTTATCTCTACATGTATATAATGATCATCCCCGAGATAAGTCATACGACATGTTTCTACAAACTGTACAGTATAACTGCCAATAACTTGGCTTGCTACTGGGATTTCATACTGTGTTATTTGAGAAACTGAGACGAAGCCATGACGAAATTCATTTTTAAAATAATTTTCGTCCTGGTCATTGTGACCAGTCTGATGTCATCGGCACTTCAAATGCAGACTCCTAAGACCTCGCTCAAAGGTGTAAATGGCGACAGCACATGCATGTGTAAGAAACTATACTTTTACGTGAAAAATATAATTGTAATGAAAGTTTGGGTTTCCACAATGAATATTTTAAGAAATGTTTCAAAAATAATAATTTCGTATTCTTGCAATGTAAAAAAAAATTTCTTCCAGTATGCACCATGATAGTAACTCTACTTCAACAATTCATGCAAGTGTATGATTTCGATCAGTACGAGAGCATAGACTTCCTATGCAGTATTCCACCAGGCGTATTTTACGATTTATGCGAACGAGTAAAACCTCAACTGTACGATGCCTTAGGTGACAAGTAAGTACTTTAAATTTGAATAATCTAGTATTAGTATGTCATCACAACATTGTAGGGGAATGGTAGAACTGATTATCGGGCCAATCATTTTTGTACTGACTTCCCAGAATTATAGCGAACAAACACCAAATACAATTTCGAAACTGAAAAATTCCAGGTTACAATTCAAAATTCCCTGAGTTTTCCAGGTTTTCCAGCTTGGCTATAAAATTCCCTGTCCTTTCGTGAGATGCTATCGTGGAAGGAAAGTGTCACAGAGTACAAAAACACATACTTTTTTTAGATTGAACACTACGGATACTGCAGATGTAATCTGCTACAGTCTAGGAGTATGTTATGTGGACGAAGGCTACCATTACTGCCACTTGTTCCCAGAGCCCGAAGGAGGAATGGAAAATGCCGTACAAGCATCAAACGCCAGAGTCACTCATAAACCAGTAAGAATCCATGAATTTCACAAGTTTTTTTTTCATATCTGAGCCTCAGATATGAATCCATCTTGTGCAACAGCAGTAATCTCGTGTCTGTTACAGCTAACCGATGGCACCCCAATTTGCGAGGTCGAAGGCTTTCGAGAAATCTGCTCGCTTTTCAATCTGTAAGTAATCGTCCGATAACGACTGATCAACTAATCCAAAAATCCATTGAGAAATTCTAAATTAAGTCCTTATCGAGGTGCAACCAATGCCTGATAAACTCGTTTCAGGGGAGGGTTTGATGACAAAAGTCCGATATTTGACGAAGACCATGACACTTACAGTACAGTAGAGGTTGGACATTACAAATGCCATTAATACAAGCGTCACTTCAGGTGATGCAACAGTATCTAATGACAGATGTTCAATTTCTAAGAATTTCAGAGGATACGACTGGAGGGGTCAAGACTGTGCCGAAAACAATACCAATGCATACCCAGGAAAACTGTACGAAACAAATTCCTACTGAATTTCACGTTCTGGTTCATCGGCATTGATTCAAAATTCACCCAATTTCAGGGCGACCAATTCCGACGTTGATTACGATTCCAACTGCAACGGAATTTGGGTAAATCGACAACCACCATCTTCCGATATGAAATATTCAATTTATGGTGATTACTAATTTCGGAAAACGAAATTCCCTGAGTTTTTCAGGTTCTCCAGGATCATATTCTAAATTTTCTAGGTTCAAAAAATATTTTAATGATTAAATGTGTCCCACAATTCAATGAAAAACAATGTTTAGTAATAATAAAAAAAGAAACGCCGTATGCGAAATTTTGAAAACTTAGAACTCAAATGTTAGGTTTTCAGTCAAAATTGCCAAACAAACATATCCCAATGATGGATTCTACGAATATTTCTTTGAGAAACTACCAAAAATAATGGGTTTCAGGTATTTTTTCCTTGAAATGTTTTTTTTAATAATAATAACAATGAAATTTTTGAGAGATTTAAAAAAAAAAAACTAGATCACCAATAGTGCAGCTGTAGACCTTAAAAATTTTCCAGAAATAACGAATTTCAGGTGCTAGCTTCCGAAATAACTTGTCAGGCAACAATGGCAAGGCAACACTGACGGACTATAAATTTTTTTTAAACTAAATCACCAATAATGCATAAAGTAGGATTAATTCAGAAGCGCCGTGGGCAGCATGTTTGGGAATTATAACGAACAAACAAAAAATACAATTTTAATACTGAAAAATTCCAGGTTTCAATTAAAAATTCTTTGGATTTTCAAAGTTTTCCAGGTTGAATATACAATTTCCTGACGTTTCCAGGTTTTCCATATTGGTAGTCACCATGAGAATGTATGGCAATCGTGTTTTGTATGTTATATTTTACTTACACACAGTGTTAACTTTACAAGGGAGTTAATCCCGACACAGGATTAGCATACGAAGAGGAATTATGTGGTGAACAGGACAATTACGGAATCATCGTCATTGGAGATTCCATCGGCGCTCATTTTCACCTTCCTCCAGACTGGTTTAGGGCCAACGTTACCAGTGCGGTACGAGACCTAGTTCCCATTACCCAAGGACTTGTGCATTTTCAGAAAAACCATCCTGTCTAATATCTTGAAATTGTGTAGGAACTTGTGCAAAACCTCACATTCATTGCGGCAAACGAACTCGACTGGCCACATATGTCATTCGGAACTGGTTTTGTGAACGGGACATGGCCGGTGACGATAAACTCCCCCACAAATTCGCTGTACTGGAGACTCCGTGACAGAAACCTATGTGTTCACAGAGATTACCAAAACATGGCATTTAACGGTAAGCATTATTATCAGAAAACTTCAGAAAGTGCCAGAAAGTGGCAATGTTTGTAAGAGAGGAATCTGGACATGACAACAACGTGACATTATCATTTTGCACTTTAGGTGCCAAGAGTACATCAGCCTATGAAAACAGTGTAAAGTGAGTTGTCGAGTTGAATGTAATGAATCAATAACGTTGAGATTCATACTCATGATTTTGTCCCAATTGGCTTTGCAGCATGACGAGGGACGAGGGTAATGACAAGCCAGTGATACTCTTCTACGCCGAATTTGGCAACGACATCTGTCGATCGCAAGTTGCGCTTCCCATCTCATTGTTAAATTAATTTCCCAGTGAAAATACATTACTAAAGACACGATGCTGCTGTATTTCAGGCACCATGGCATTCCCGATGAAATGACCTCGGTCGAAGAATTCACCGATGCAGTGCTCGAATATCTGGATTACCTGGTAAGCAGTAGTTCGGTGTAGATGATAACTGGTATAAACTGATCAACAAAAATCAGCAGAGGGAAACTTCTATTGATAGTGTGATAATGTAACATTGTCTCCTAGGACACTCGTCTACCAAAAAACAGTCATGTCGTTTTGATCGGCTTGGTGAATGGCACGTATCTATATGACATCATGAAAGGAAGGTACCATCCAATTGGGGAACTAAACCAAGACATCACTTACGACGATCTATACAATTGGTACAGTTGCATGCAGGTAATACTATCGTATAAGTCTCGCAATAGAGTTAATGGCTAAAGCAAACTACTGATGCGAGGAAATTGACCCATTGCATATTTCAGGAGGTTTGCCCGGGATGGACCAATACTAACGTCACTCAACAACAACTGGCAACTGAGCATGCAATGGAGTTATCGAAAGCCTTGAAAGAAATCTCCGAAAGTGCAAATTACTCACGGTTTGATGTTAACTACATGGATTCGCCATTGGATGAAACAATTGCGCAGTGGACAGGAGAGAGATGGCAACTGATCGAACCAGTAGATGGGATGCATCCAACTAAGGTAGAAGAAAAATTATAAAATTAATGAAATGATATCAGCTGGTAAAGTAACAGTAGGCCTTGGCCCCACGAAATGAAGGCATCGTCTCATGAAATTTGAACTTGAATGAAATAACGAATTATGGTCATAAATAATGTTCCTAAGTAAACTAAGACGGTTTCTTGACTTCTTACAGTATGGCCAGGACATGTTCGCACAGGTCATATGGGACACCATTGAACAGCAATTTCCCGAAATTTTAGAAGCTGTAAATGTGAACAACGATAAAATCCGAGAACTATTTGGAGACCAAGGAGGTCACTGATTGGCGGAATGCATGGGCAGTTTCTACGATTGTGAAGCCTAGCATTTATCAAACTCCTAAAAAATCATTACTATCAAGCTTGTGATTCGTGAAAATTGAAACCAGAACAAATTTTTCCATTCATTTTCACATCGAAAATTAGAAATTGAAGAGTGTTGCTACTATTTTTATGGCACAGGTTGTTGCTTCTAAATTGATTGTAAATTTGGTAATAAAAATGATAAAAAAGATGTTTTCTGTGTTCAATCTGATGTTTCTTTCAGAAATTCAACACGTTTATAGTGCTAATTTTTCTCACCCTACCACATGGTATTCCCTTACTGATTGTAGGGTTCTGAGTTGAATTGAATTGAATATTGTTACAAATTGTACATTATAGGAGGGGAAATTGTGGTTAAAAGAATGAGCTTGGAATAAAACTTCGCTGCATTGTAAATATAGATTAGAGCCACACTTCCTAATTAAACAAGGGTATATTACCCAAAATTGTGTAAGTGTAGTAAAAGGTCCTTTGGGAAAAGACACCTCAGACCACACATTAAAATTTACTGTAAAAGTGTAAAATAAGAAATACTTTGACGAAAGTGACCAGTGTGTACCGTTCCACTACATTTTAGATTAAAGCATTTTTGCTGATAATGCAATGACAATTTCACCTGAATTTGATAAAAAGGTCTTTCTGAAAAGCACTTTTGGGTAACAAGGACTTTCTGATAAGTGAAGTTTGGGTAATGAAGGAAAAAGTTTGGGAAACATGGGTAAATACATTTTTTGTACTTGTACTATTTATAGCAGAAGTTGTTTTCGAAACGTTAACCACTGATATAATAGATTGCCAACACTGTTTAGTTACCAGGGATGTTGAAAACCCAAATAGCCAAGATACAATACGGAGATAGATTTACAGATGTCTATCACGATTTAGAAATCTCAACACTTGAAACCTAAAGATATTTCTGAAATCAATGTCCTATCGAACAAGGTTGTCAACCAGTAATCTCACTTAGATAATTAATCTAAGCGGTATATAACGGGACCTTCGTGATTTTATTATACAGAGGTTCACTTTTTTCTAGAGAAAACCATGGCAATCAACAGCCTAAAAACCGCCCTCATCCTGGCCACTGTGTTATGTCTTTTGCCTACGCTGACAGAAACTGCTCGTTCGGTGATGAGCCCAAAAAGGTCAAATGTTGGCATCAACGGAGGCAACGGCTGCTTGGGTAAGACAGAAAAAAAAACTTTTACAAATGACCAAAAGGAAGACTGATTTAGCCTTTTACGAATTTCTCCCGAAGAATGCACCATGGTGGTTACGCTTCTTCAGCAATTCATGCAAATCTATGGATTCACACCTGAGGAGAGCATCGATTATACATGCGATCTTTTCCCCGGTGCATATCACGATGCTTGCGTTTTGATCGAACCAGTTTTATACGATCGTTTGGTCGACGCGTAAGTTTATGCCGTTATTTAATCGTGGATGCTAAAATTTCAAAACGTGTATAGAAATATTACAGAATAGGGGACGTTCAAGTATTATTTCATCACAAATTGAAGATTTCAGTCATCAAACATTATGCCTATCATTGACTACAAATTTGACCAATTCTTAAAAAAAATCGATCAGAAATTATGGATTTAGCCACATTTCTACCAAAGATATGTAGCAATCAAAGGATTTCCGTATGCAATAATTACTGATATGGAAACGTTATCAGAAACAATGGATTTGAAGAAAATATTTAAAAACATTAACGAAGGGTTAACTAAAGGCACGTTAACAAAATGTTCAATAAATTATGCTTGAACGGGATTCCCCCAGAAATGAAATTTTCAACTTTCTGGACTTTTTCAGGTTTTTAAAGGAAATTTCCCAGACCAAACTAACCACTGAAAATGCAAAAATATGACATGTGCCATTGTAAGAGAAGGCATGCTACTGTATATACATATACATGTATAGACCGAACACAAATTTCTATTATGAAATAGGAAATTAAGATTAGTTTTTTTTTCAATAGACAATTTAATTATAAACTTCTTCCACAAGATTGCTTGTCATCTATTGATCATCGAATTAATTTATCATCGATTTGTTGAATTTCCCTGATTTGCCTGACATTCCCAGGTCTGGGTTAACCTGGTTGAACGTCTCCAAATCCCATATTACATGTAAATTGTAGATCTTCCTGAATCTCTTAACCATTCAACGAAACTAATCACGCAACTACCTACAGGCTGAACTCGACAGACAACGCTGACGTTATTTGCTACGGTCTCGGAGAATGTTACGTGGAAGAAGGTTACCATTACTGCCATTTGTTCCCCGAGCCGGAGGAGGGAATGGAGAAGGCTGTGGAGACAGCAAAAGCTAGGAGGATTAATCGAAAACCAGTAAGTAGTTACAATATCGAAAATGTTTATCCAGATAATATCATGCCATTTTTATCTGGAGCCAAATCACCCAATCTGTAGACAACGTTAGTCCATATGTTGGTAGAAGCCTACACAAAATTATTTGATTTCAGAGGATAACCGATAGCATTCCACTTTGCGATCTTGATGGACTTCAGCCAATCTGCTCTATTTTTAATTTGTAAGTAAAACCACCGATAAGAGACTTGTAGGTGTACGACTATGCTTAGGTTTGGAACTTGTCAACATAGAAAATGTCGAATAATTTGACATCTTTCAGAGGCTTGAGTGATGAGCATGTCCCAGCGTTTGATGAGGACAAAGATACATTCAGCACAACAGAGGTATACCATTTTCTCTATCATGTAATACATGAGATGTGTAAAAAGCTAAAATTCAACCCTTAAAGAGTTTCAGGGGATACGACTGGAGAGGACAGGACTGTGGCGATGACAATGCAGATGCCTATCCAGGAAAAATGTAAGAGAAAGATGAATTTCTCGAGTTTCGTAGTTTTTGACAATAACTCGGCACTTCCATCTGATTTCAGACCGACCAATTCTGACATAGATTTCGATTCCAACTGCAATGGAATTTGGGTAAGTAAACAAGCACAGGATGGTCAACAACAATGCGAGAAGGTCCAGGAAGCATTTCCAATCCACAATAATGGTTCTTTCCATATTCAAGGGCGTCAATCCTGACACAGGAATTCCGTACGAAGAAGAGCTGTGCGGTGATCAAGACAACTACGGCATCATCATCATCGGAGACTCCATCAGTGCTCATTTTCACATTCCTCCCGACTGGATTCGAGCTAACGTCACCAACCCTGTGAGTGAAAATCCATTACTCGCTGAGAAATGAAATCACATCTCAAACTCATCAAATCCTCCATTTCAATTACTAACAGGACCTTTGGACAAACCTCACATTCATTATTGGCAACGAACTGGACTGGCCGCACATGTCCTACGGCACTGGTAATGGCTGGTTCAATTTCCCTGATATTTCCAGGTTTTCCAGACGGCCAGTCACCCTGTCAGAAACAAACTAGATAGTCTGTAGTACGCAAATGGCAGTGCTCTTAAAATACATAGGAATGTTACGCATGTAAAAAACCCTGTTTGTTTCAACAGGTTTTGTGAATTCAACATGGCCAATAACCATCGACACCCCCACGAATTCACTTTACTGGAGACTCCGTGACAGGAACCTCTGTGCTCACCGGGATTACCAAAATTTGGCATTCAATGGTACGTTTACAAGTGAAATACTCCAGTTGAATTTCCCTTGAAATATTTCTCAAAATATCATGTTGATCAATTTCAGGAGCTCGAAGTGGCACCGCGTATGAAGGCAGCATAAAGTATGTTATCATTCAGAAACCTAATCAGTTTACGATGACTTTACATCCACACTAACAGCTTTTTACATCGTTGTCCATACAGCATGACAAGAGATGAAGGACAGGATAAGCCGGTGATCCTCGTATATGCTGAATTTGGCAACGACATTTGCAGATCGTGAGTAATGCTTCGAACCAAATAATTCATGTCAAAAATACGTAATCAAAAGCTCAAACTCTGCTGATGGATGACTCTATAGGGATCATGGTACAGTTGATGAAATGACTTCCGTAGATGAATTCACTGCCGACGTCATTGAATATTTGGATTATCTGGTAAATTAGCCGTTGACCAATGTTTTATGCAAGTTCCAAGACCCCATTGTTGAAAAGAGTGGTGTTACCTTAGTTTCTACATGGTAACAATTAATTTCTGAAAACAAAATTCCCTGAGCTTTCCAGGGTTAATCCTAACTTTTCTGGGTTCAAAAAATATATTTTAATGATTAAATGTATGCCACAATACCATTGAAAACAATATTTGGCAATAATAATAAGGAAACTCCACAGGTGAATTTTTTTTTGAGAAACTACATCTCAAATGGTAGGTTTTAATCAGCATCACCACCAATCATATCCCAATGATGGATTTTATGAACATTTCTTTGAAAAACCATCAGAAATAAGTTTTAGGTATATTTTCATCGAAATGCTTTTTTTAAATAATGCTAATGAAAGAAATTTTTGAGGGATTTTTCGTATAAACCACATCACCAATTAGACGGTTCTAGACTATTTTTAAACTTTCACAAATATTAATATTGACAGAAATTAACTTCACAGAAGAAAATTGAATAAAAACTATCAGAAATAACGGCTTTTAGGGGCAGTCTCTAGAATATGCATTCTAGAAATATTCATAGTAACGGCAATACCGATGGCAATTTAAGGAACGAGCGCCACGGGCAACATTTTCCGAAAAACTTAATAACGAATGCTGAATTTTATGGGAATGTTAGATAGAACTGATTATTGGGCCCAAATTATATGAACGTTAGAACTGATTACCAGGTTTCAATTCAACTTTTATAGGTTTAATATAAATTTCCTTGAGGTTTCCAAGCTGGTAGTCACCATGTAAAATCTAGTAATTACTGTACAGCATGTGCAAGATTAAATTTAACCGAACCAGAGATGGAAATTTCTCTACGCCAGAACTAATGAAACTTACGGAAAATTACTTAAATTTAGGAAACTCGTCTTCCGAGAAACAGTCACGTCGTGCTGGTCGGTCTGGTCAACGGCACATATCTGTACGATATCTTGAAAGGAAGATTTCATCCAATTGGTGAACTAAACCAAGACATCACGTACGACAATGTTTACGACTGGTTTAGCTGCATGCAGGTAACATTCAGCTTTTTATCACTCGTGCAGCAAGCTTTGCGATAAAGCACCATTCGTTGCCTTCCAGATCGTGTGTCCAGCTTGGACAAGCACGAACGTGACGCAACACGAGTTAGCCACCAACCATGCCATGGAGTTGTCCAAAGCACTAGAACAAATCGCAGCAGAGGCCACTTACACCAGATTTGACGTTCACTACCTAGATTGTCCTTTAGAACAAGCCTTGGCGGAGTGGTCTGGAGAGCGATGGGAACTGATCGAACCGGTCGATGGACTACATCCAACCAAAGTATAAACCCCGATTTCAACTCGAATTTGACTGTGATAACCGTAAGAGTATAACGGCACTAATTACTGTCCTTCGTCAATTCTAGAATGGCCAGGATCTATTTGCCCAAGTGTTGTGGGAGAACTTCGAAAAGAACTTCCCAGAGATTTTGGGACCCGTGAATCCCAACAATGACAAAATTCGCGAAATATTTGGTGACCAAGGAGGCAACTAAACTGAAATGTAGAAGTCTCAATAGTGCCATTAAAGCGAATGTGTATTCCGAATAGGCCTACTGTTGTTTTCGCCATGTACAGAGATGAGTTGAAATAAAACTTGGAAAAATGTCATACATGCTAGATGGTAATGAGAGAAAAATTTATAAAATACGTGAAAGGAAATTCTACTCAAGTTATATTTTTCGTGACACTAACGGATGTACATTAAAAAAATTTTTTTTTTGGGATGCGCTTCTTCAAACAACATTTCCTGATAAACAGGCTCATGCTGAAAGTAGGCTAACTAAAAAGGTTATAAGAAGTCATACATGTACGATAATAAAATAAATTATGCATTACCCATCATTGCGAAGATATCTTCATCGGCTGTTGGAGCACATTAAAGATGGCCCGATGTATTTTCTAAAATAACCGAAAGCAATTTAGAAAACATTCGAGGAATGTGGCAAGATAAGTTGGATAACGCATTCAATGAAATACAAACACGGTTTGACAGGATGACATAGTTGTGAGATAGTGCTGTCAACGTAAGATGTAGACTACAGTAGGCTACGTATGCAGAATATTTACAAATTGATAATTTATGATCAATTGGTTAAATTAGCCGAAATTAATAATGCGTGTGAATTCCTGTAAATTCATTAAACATTAATTATTGAATTAATTTTTCAAACAAGAATGGTTTATACATAAATCATTAACAGAATAATGGAAAAAATGACGAGAAAAAGTAAACACTGGAATAGCCATATATCTTTCCATTTTTGAAAATGATTTTACTATCAAAATATATCGACTTTATGCCAGATGTTCGTACTAAAATTTACTAAATCATTCCTTTAGCTAAAGTAAATTAAAGTAAATCCTAATTAATCAAATAAACATTCTTTTAAATTTTTTTGCAACTAGTTAGCTGCATTTTCATCACTGAAGTAAACAAAATCATTAGTATTTATAAATAAAAAGTTTTTTTTCTTTTTTTGCAGCTATTCTTCGATTATTTCTACTAGTCATTACACAAGAAACGAACAATATACACTAATTTTAAAGTAGCAAATCAAAAACAAAATCTTGTTCACTTGAAGTAAAAGACGTCAATTACCTATTAATACCACCGATTGGGATTGCTTATCAACAAGATAACAATTCCCAATTCAGATAACCTCATGACAGCTAATTTGATCTATACACCTGTAGCAACAAGGCAAACTCTGGACAACACATCAATTTGACACTGATTCAACAATCAAATCTGATGACCCAGACAGACTTTCTGATCTATATCTAACTCGCATCTAATGACCACAAAGATAAGTAATAATTGCTCAGGTGATATAAATGTGTCAGCATCCACAAACGGGCAGGATAAAATTCCCAGGCCTCGTCATATTAGCGTGCCATAGCCATGGCAAATCTGAATTTGAAAATCGTCTTTGCATTGACCATTGCAATATGTCTGCTGCCGTCTTATGCCGAGCCATCCCGTCCAATGCCTGGTAATAAGCTCTCAAATCTTGGCTCAGTGAATGGTGGAGATACGTGCCTAGGTAAGTTGCAACCAGCAAAGCTACTTTGCATAACAAAATGAAGCAAAATATAGTCTTCGGATCAAATTGGTGAAATTTTTATCCATAGAACCTCTAATATTTTTTTGTGCTTCTTTTGCAGAATGCACAGTGATAGTTACGCTTCTTCAACAATTCATGCAAGTTCACGACCTCACACCTGAGGAAAGCATTGATTTTCTGTGCGACCTTTTCCCCGGAGCAATTCATGATGCTTGCGTGGTGCTGGGAGTAAAATTAAAGGAGGACTTAATCGACAAGTACGGTCAATTAAACACTAAAATATATCGACTCTGACTGTCCCTGAATAAATCTGACTTTCCCTGACCCAAAACCCCTAAATCCACGTTGAAATTTACTGTAAAAGTTTATAATAAATTTGGTAAAAAAGGCCTTTATGATGAGTGGTTTTGGATAACAAGGACTTAGAGCACTGAAATAAACAGTTATTCCTACTTTGCAGCTCTAGTAATTCTTGCACATTTCACATTTTCACATTGTAAACTTCAGATGGGCAATCAATAGGCCAAATGCCATTTACATTAGCTAACGTTAGTCTTTTTTGAAAAATTAAATTCTAGAGCCATGCATAATAAAAACTGACCTGCATAGTTGTTACAAATTCTATGACAACCTAACATGTACCCTTCTCTGTCTTTTCCATACATGTACATGGATAAATTCGTTATTACTATATGCAGTTTCATAAAAAAATTACCAAACTTTCCAGACTATTTTACTCATCCCTGACTTTCCAGGTCTGTACGAACCCTGTACTCGCCTTACAAAACGTAATGGTTCTATTTTTCTTTCCATTACTTCCAGACTAAATTCTACAGACAACGCCGATGTAATTTGCTACAGTCTCGGTTCCTGCTTTGTAACTGAAGGCTATCATTACTGCCATTTATTCCCAGAGCCAGCAGGAGGAATGGCCAAAGCAGTGCAAGCCTCTAAAGCTAGGATTAATCGAACACCAGTGAGTATCAGGAGTGCAATGGCCATTAGTTGGGCGAAATTATTATGTTGACATATTTAAATTAATAACAATCGCTAACCGAAACAGATAACTGAACTTATGCCACTCTGCCAAATCCCAGGTCTTCAGGAGGTGTGCAAGCTTTTCAATTTGTGAGTTAACTTTTGATATATCCGTAACAAAGCCATCATAGCCATATCAAAAATCCAACAAGACGTGCTAAATCCAACGTCTGTTGCGACAGTCAATGTTCCAATAATGTTACATTATTTCAGAGGAGATGCGGACGACAAAACTCCAACATTTGATGAGGACAATGACGCTTACAGCACTGTAGAAGTAAGCGAGCATGGTCACTACGTGCACATTGTAATGTTCAAACGTCATATATTAATAAAATTCAATGAGTCCAGGTTCTCCGAGGATACGACTGGCGAGGTCAAGACTGTAACGATTCAAATCCGGAAGTGTATCCTGGAAGATTGTAAATAATTCATTCATTTCAGACGTTTTTAAAGCAAATGTGTGGGAAGATAAACGATACCCTGAAATAAATTTGAATTTCAACCTATTTCAGGCCGCTCAATTCCGACATCGATTTCGATTCCAACTGCAATGGAATTTGGGTGAGCGCTGAAAATATTCACTAAACTCATCACGTAATTCAGCAATGATGATCACGAGTGTGTTTGAACTTGCAGGGTGTCAATCCTGACACGGGAATACCATATGAAGAAGAATTATGCGGCGATCAGGACAACTACGGCATTATCATCATTGGAGATTCCGTCAGTGCCCATTTCCACGTTCCTCCAGATTGGTTTCGTGCCAATGTCACCAGCGCGGTATGAAGCACTTGATATTCAAAACACAAAAATGAATCTTAAACTTTAAGTGGACCAATCCGAATTAAATCACATCACAATTTCAGGAGCTATGGAAAAATGTGACTGTAATTGCTAGCGACGAACTGGACTGGCCACACATGTCCTATGGAACTGGTAACTTCAAGACACCAGATCGCAATCTCAAGCTCAATCTCAAATTTACAATTAATGTAATGCAATGTACAAAAGATGATAATTTATTAAACAGGATTTGTAAATGGGACATGGCCAGTGACAATCAACACTCCAACGAATTCGCTCTATTGGAGAATGAGGAACAGAAACCTCTGTGTTCACAGGGACTATCAGAACTTGGCTTTCAACGGTAACATTTACCAGAGATCATTGAATCAAATTAATAATAATTTGAATGAACGTTGCATTTACGTTATTATTGCCACAATTTTTTTTAATAAGGAGCTCAAAGTACCACAGCACAGGAACACAGTCTAAAGTAAGTCAGCAACATCGACGTATAAAGCATAATAAATAGAAAATAGATGACAATTTTGCACAACCTTTTTTCAGCATGACAAGAGATGAAGGAAAGGATAAGCCCGTGGTACTGTTTTACGCCGAGTTTGGAAATGACATATGCGGATCGTAAGTTTGGACTCCTGAAATTATTGAGAATGGAATAAGCGAAAAATTATCTCATTTCTGCTTATTGCTGGTTTCAGGAGCCACGGAATACCAGAAGAAATGACTTCGAAAGACGAATTTAACCAAGCAGTGCGAGATTATCTGGATTATCTGGTAAATGTCACCCAATAAGATACGAATCCAGGAATCCTATTCGGTTAAACTGTTTGCTGAAGGTTATCAACATGGAAAACTATTTCATACAATGTCTCTTAGGACACTCGTCTTCCATTCAATAGTCACGTTGTTTTGGTAGGCCTGTTGAACGGAACATATCTGTACGATATTCTGAAAGGAAGATTGCATCCAATTGGCGAATTAAACCAGGACATCACTTACGACGATTACTATAACTGGCTTGACTGCATGCAGGTAATGCTATTGAGTAGGCCTACCAACATGGCGAAAATTGAAATCTGATTATCACTGTAGCATGTATCACCTTCATAGACGTTGTGCCCAGCCTATCTAAATACCAATGTTACCAAACAAACTGAAGCCACCAACTACGCATTCGAGCTGTCCGATATACTGCAACAAATTACGGTCGATGCAAATTACTCGCGCTTTGATGTTCACTTTCTGAACTCGCCCATGGAGGAGGCAATAGAAACGTGGACAGGAGAGAGATGGGAACTTATTGAACCTGTTGATGGACTGCATCCAAGCAAAGTAAGGGAGGACTGACATATAAGTTAAGAATTGGAAAATGGCTCACTGACACTGTTGACGCATTGGTCTGTTGCAGAATGGTCAGGATATATTCGCCAATGTCATGTGGGATTTTATCGTGCAGAACTTTCCAGAAATCCTAGAGGACGTTAATCCGAATAACGACAAAATAATCGAGCTATTTGGCGACCAAGGAGGACATTAATCGTCGCTTTTTGACCGTTGTAAATAATAACAATTAATGATCTTTTTCATCATGATTCCAGAACGAATATGGCGCAATCGAGGCCCTGAGAAAACCAACTCTCAAATTCTGTCATTATATGCTCTCAATGTCACAATTACCGGACATTTTACAAATAATTCCAGGTTACAAATTCACTTAAATGTCACTTAAAATCAGGTATAAATAATACAAGAAACAGAGATTTTGTAAATGATGCTTAAACTTACCTAACTGACAACATTCGAACTTGGAACTGTAATTTCGAACACAATGGCACGCGCTTACGATTTGCATCAGCGCCATCTAGCTGTCATAAAGCCAAAGCAATAAAAAGATGTCAGTAGGGGCGCACAAGCGCTCTTATTAACTCGTTTTAGGACCCTTCGTAGGAAAGTTAATAAGTTTGCAAAATACAGATAAGCACCTAGTTGTTCATTGACTAAACTCGGAAGCCTCATATGGAAAGAGGTGGTGAAATACACCAGAGATTAAGTGCGCTTATTTTAAAACAGAAATGCATGTAATTCAATGAAAATTTCAAACAAAAAGTCAATAAAAAATTGACAAAGAATGCATATAGCTTTAGTAATTTTTTCTTGAAAAATAAATAACTGAAACGGTTTGCATTTGATTAAATTTACAAGTGGAAAATTGGTTTTTGTGATCCTTGTCGTTATAGGTTAAAATTTGTACAATTAAAATAAAAAGCATTTAAGGAAAATTTCAAAGCAAATTTAAAAAAAAAATTAAATGAAAATTTCAAAAAAAGTCAATGTTATAAGAAATCAACAAACTCCAAATTGGTTGTTTTATATTTTAACAGCAAAACAAAAATACTGCATTGTTAGATTTGTGCATGGACAACAGACAATTTCAAAAAGCATATTCATTCAAAAACAAGATATTTCCCGAATTAAGCCTCTCAATTATAAAATTACATCATTTAAGGCATCTATTCTGGAAATGCACAACAAGTGTCCAAAGAAAACAATATGTCGTTATGGAAGCCAAAAACAATCTGCGCTCGCAAATCCAATTGATGATAGTAAGGCTAATGCACGAATTAATTCACATCACTGAATGATCACAAATTAATGCTGGAAACATGCAGTAAAAACCTTCGAAGTGCACTTTTATACAATATTCAGGCATTGTGGTGGGTGTACGTATACCTCTTTCAAACCATTTTACGAATTAGAAAACGAGGAACTATGGGACTATGTATGTGAGTTCATAAATTCATCTCGATACGCAGGCGCCCAATTTACGGTAGGTATTTTTGACACACAAAATGCTTCAATATTCTTATCATAACGTACTTTTTCTCTGCAAAATTTATATATTAACAGCACTACTACGTGAAGCCGTAATCCATAACCCTGACTAAAACAGTTGAAGTACCCTGTTTTTTGGAAACATTTGATGAAATTTCGCATTTCCCCTTGACTATGGTTACATTACCCAAGATCTGAGTTTATTCTGGGGGTAATTCAACAGTTTAAAATCAAATTATTCATGCAACTTGCATGTATGTCATTTAAAGTACAATTCACCCATTTTCAAACGGGCTCATCGAGAGTCAATTTAAAATTCCTTCACAAATAACCGTATTTGCTCTTGTATGCAACGCCTAAATTTCAGATTTCGGCTAAAAAAATATATATACAGTATATCCAACTGTGAAATAAGTTGTACATCAAGCAAATACGGGCAAATTTGATGCACAAATTTACATGGGCTAGACCTTGAGGGGAAACTAAAAAATAAAATGGTTATTACGAATCAATCTCAGAAATTTGTTTGAGTTCTGCATGAAAATATGTTCATCGAGTAATAACCCAAATAAAAGGCATCGATATTTTGGGGGAAATTTGTCTTATTGCGTATAGATCGGACCATTCATTCTTTACGAAACTAAAAAAATGATAAACAGGTGTACCGTTATTTATAGCTGGAAAACGTTGCATGCTACACAGTCAGATCCATGACTTCCAAGAAAGTAAACCACGGCCGCAGTTGAAAAATCTCAATTGACTAGGAGAAATTTCCCAGCTGCTCGACTCAAGAAGAAAAGCCAAGAAAAACACCACGGGCTCGAACTTCTGTGAAAAGTACCGACTATAAGTTTCAAGGAGAGTTTGGCGTTTGAGGGTACCGCGTCCACTTGATAAGCGTCTCTGGCGACCGATATAAGAATATAAGTTTTGCAAACAGATCCTCTTCCAGGTGCAATTCGTTGCTTTCCCGAACCAAGTAAATGTCCAAGCAGAGTTGCAGGACGCGGTCGACATAGGGCATATCGTCGAACATGATGTGAAACGACACGCCGGCAAATAGGCTTCTTACGAATCTGCTGGCCAACAACACCAACGTTGTGTACATGCCAACAATACTGAAAAATAACGCAATTTGATTAATAAATCAATGATCGAATGTTTGCTGAATAAATAGCCAAATTTTATAACTTACCCATAACCGGAAAGAATGGAAAGAGTTGAAGGAAAAACTTTATCGTTCACGGTAATAATACGTAAATAATCACAATCTTTTTTAACGGGCTGATTTTTTCTAGAAGTTTCACATTCTTCACGAACCTCCCACCACAGCTGTTCGTACGATTCGTTCAAAAACCCGCCAGACCTCAAAGTCATCGACAAGTTACTGAACTGAACTTTGCCCTTTTCATCTGAATCGACAAGAAAGAATACAAAAAAATATGATGACGCGATTGCATTTCAAAATGTATCTGTGTATAAGGTTTAACGCTAATACGAAGAATCCGAGTATTCACTTTATAACAAAATATCGTAATATAACAAATTAGTCAAACATTTGTCATGTGACGTCATATATAACTTGTTATCGATGGTACAATTGTTGGAAAAGTAATTTTATGTAACAACGTTATAGGTTACGTTTTATAACGAGTTTAGGAGTGTGCACGCACTAAAACATCTAAAACATGTCATACAACAAAAGTTTTACAAAGTCCTTCGATCTTTACTGACACATGATGGATAACATCTAACCTACCATATCACGGGAAACGTGTTTTGCAGCAAAACATGATGCATAACATTTTTTCTTCTCATTTTGAAACAAATTATAACACGTTATATAACAAGTTGTAGAACAGGGTTAATAACAAATTTGTTATATTACAACACTTTATGATATAGTGTAAACGCACTTTCACAATAGCAACAAAATACTTACCTTTTAAAAGTTGTCTAAGATACGGTGCTTTTCCTCTTCCGAAAACGCGAATGAATTTAGGGAAAAAGTTGCGCACGACAATGGGGTTTTGCGCCTGCGACGAGGAGCCATTGAGCATGAGAGCAAATTGTTGACGTATGGGATCGTTCGGTTCAATATTGTGAGCCATCTCATCTCCGACGGTAGTCATGACGTCCGGACTCGTTGAATTTCGAGAAACGTGCCAGGCAAATTTCAAAGTTATTCTGTTTTTGGACATGAGGTCTTCGATAAGCTGTTGTTGGCTTGGCGGGCTGATGCCCCACACCGCCGTCGAATTCCCGCTCAATTCAGCCATCACCATATCTCTTTCATCGTAGTTTTGCAAAAACGCTGCAGCGTCCCTCTGCTTGCGGTAGTAGTATACCATGTTGTTGTATTGATTTTGGGTGTAAGGCGTCAGGGAGTTATGCTGGGCACTCATCTGAAAATTATTAGATTAATAGTTAACACACATGAAAAAAATAAGACACAAACGCACTCATTGACTTACTTTGAATAAAGGTTGATAACCGCCGAACGTTATTTCCACTGAGACATCGAAAGGCGGGTTAGGGATGCCCACTGTATTTCCCAGCGCAAAAAGCACGAGTGGAAACCAAATGATGAAAATGATGACAAAAAGTATGGTACCACCAACCCCGTATTTGATGAGTGGCTTTCTCTTCTCCCCTCTGGGTGTCGGGTATTCGGATTCTGCCCTTCGCTGGCATTTCAAGATGAAAATGTTGGCGAAAATGTCTTCCATTTTAAGCCAGGAAGACAAGGACATACTCGTGTCCGTCCAAATCCAATCCATCAATGCACGCAACTCAAACAGAAACGGTATTGCCATAAAACTGAAATGATAAAAAAATCGTATGAAGGTAAAAGATAGCGGGTAAAAATTGACATTAGTGCCAGAAGCTTACCCCCGAAACAAGAATTGATTGAGATAATTATATTTCTTCGTAAGGAAATTGCCCAGAATGCGAGTCGGATAGCCGCTTCGTATCTGATAGGCCGAAAGCAGTAGATAAATGCACTTGACCAAATACCACAGCTGGGGTGGTAGGCTACTGTTGAAATCCCTAGAAACACAATTCGCAGATAGTAAAACAATGCTTCGAACAGCGTATCAATCAAATTCAGCATTTGCATTTGGGACAAATCACTTACCTCTCAGTAACCGATGGCAAAACGAAGAACATCCACAGATGGACGATGAAAACCATCACCACTTGAAATATGACTTTTCCCAAAATGAACTTTCGGAGGAAGAGTGCCCGATCGATGATGATCAATCCGAATTGAGCAATAAGCATTACCAGAAAAGGGACTGGCACTTTGTTTTCCTCGAAATAAGATGCAACCCCGTCATCTCCGCCGCCAGTCTATGAAAAGCAACTCCAGCATCAATGTCAGAAATATATAATAAACGAGCCAAACGAGGGATTTAAAAACTCACTCCAAATGCCCAATAGCCAAACACAAGAATTAGGAATGTAGCAAAATCACAGAGGAACATAAACGCATAGACATCGACCGTCACGCGATACGAAGGATGAAAAAGGTTGTGAAAGAAATGCTTGAAAGGTTGCGTGTACGTTAAGACGCTGAAAGTAAATTAATAATTTCTCGTAAATCTTTTAAAAAGATTTCATATGAATTCAATAAAAAATTAGTAAAAAATAACCTGTACCAGTCTAGAACAGCTGTTGAAACTGGCTTTTCTTCCTCATATTCTATGATACCAACATGTACACTAATTAATATTGTCTCAAGAATGATTAATTTATAACTTAAGATTAACGTACCATCTTCGTATTCAACGTCTTCTCTGTCTGCGGAATCATCAACTGAACGTGGGACATCCTCGATACTTTTCTAATGCAAAAATGTAATTAGCAAAAATTAAAACTAAGCATATATAATAATACAAGGGCTTTATGTAATTCTAGTAGCAAATCTTCATAAAATATCCGATTTCACAAACTCCACAACATGGTGTGGGCAGTGGCAAATTTTAAGTGTCATTCGTAAGGTAACCATTTTTGCAACCATGGGGTTATAGCCACACCTTGGAATAACTTAAAACTTGATTTCTAAAATTTCTCAGTCAGGATCTAACCTTTATACTTCTTTCATCGGTAGATTTTGAGTCGCCTCCACCCTCTTCAATGCTATCTACACTTTGAGCACCCTCACTGTCATCCTTCCACAATCCGAGACTCTGCAAAGAAAAAAATATAATAACACATTTACTAAGAAAGTCAAAACTGCGTTATTGAATCAATTTTTGTAAAAAGTTGACATGTTCAGAGTAAGCATTAATAAAATTGTAGGTCGTTCGTGTTTGCTGCCCAATATTATCTGAAAGCCCGAGTAATTCACTAACTCACCACAAATCCAGGGAATAAATTTTAATAACCACCAAATTATGTAAACAGTTGATATAGTTAAGCGTAAGCAATAATAAAATTGCAGGTGGTGCAGAAACGTTTTTCTAAAAGCCAGTACAGTGAATAAATTTAACAAAAAAAAAACCACACAAACCTTAAGAATGAAGCGGTGGAAAAATATGACCAGAAGCAACAGGAGGTCATAGACTGCATACTGTTCCTTCTTTTCGACTCCGATGATCCGAGGTGGAAAAAACGGATTGTTGATCCTTGGATCTCCATCGTTCCACGGGAAAAAATCAAATTGGAAAAGATATTTGACTACGACGATTGCCTAAAGTAAACAGAGAGCCTTATTACTGCACATGTTGAGCCTCGCTACAAATGTGGCACATTTAACAGGGCCAGTATTCCTCGAATTACCTCGGTGTAAGTGATAATTGTAATCCAGAAAGACTTCGTAGGTCGAGGAATCGATAGTGAGCCCCAAAGAAAGGCCATGAATGGCAGCGGAAGAGACACCATACTAGCAGACTTGATTTGATTGATGACTATCATGACGTAACAAACTATTTCTGATCGTGACACGAGTGCGTACCATAAGGCGATGGCGAATCGGACTACGACAGGCTGATCCTTTTCAAACTCCTTTTCGAGCTGCTCCGGTGTATCCAGACATTCCATGCTGAACAATATATAGGTTTTTTTTAAATATTGAAATTCTCCTTACTACTACAAGACTGTTAGTAAATAAATGCAGTAATACTGTTCCGATTTTACCTTCCATTTGTTTGATCCTCACTGGCCTTCTCTACTCTGATTTCCAGAGGTTCATCATAAGTTGGGCTGTGCATGGAAAGCAAAGGTGTATGTTAACGCAGGGCGGGACGGGTGCTGAATATAAGTATTGAGAGGTTGTTAGTATGGACAGATGCAGTGTAGGGGGCAACCACTTGGAAACTGTTTTTATTAGCCATAAATATCTATAATAACCACGGCGTACGCATATCATTCAGCGCCCTGGAAACAGAGACAACCACTTAGGGATGCCAAATTGTGCTAGCAAGTGCATTTATAAGAAGTCACTATGATATTTTTCCCTCTGCGTTTGATATTTTGCCGAATTTTCCACATTACAAACCGCAGTATTAGTTCACGAAAGATGTGGGAAATGAAAGATGATGAAGGGTGATGAAGGCCAACACAGAAATTATTGAGTATCATTTTGTGGAGGTCTATTAACTTTAACGTGGGCCCCAAGTCGGAACCGGCACCTGAGATTAGTGCAGAGTGGTTATTAATTTAGAAGGCTTAGATAGTATTTGTTTAGACAGGTTCTACAGTACCTCAGAATAGACGTAATACTACTAAAAAAACTTACACTATCGAGTGGAGTGGGGGAGTCGGTGGACTAGTGCTGGCTTGTTCAGAAAATTCTCCTCTAAGCGATTGAGCAGAAACAAGACCCTGGAAAAATATGCATTTTCAATTTCCATATCTCGATACTCATTTTTATAAATGGATATTTCTAACAAGACACTCGAGATTTTACCACATCGGGTTGCAATGGTTCACGCACCTTTTCCTTAAGAAGTTTCTTTTCCTTCGCCAAGCATCTGGCCACGTAGCGATAATCTTTTGAAATGGCGTTGAGCCGAAGAGTGGAGCTGACCAAAATACCCTCGATGAAAGCCCAAGTGAACTTCAGCCAGTTGATTATTTTACGATATAAACTTTCTTCCTCTTGTTTGCCTTCCTGCTCTTCTTCGTCCTCCGTGTCCCCATGTGGCACCTTCAAGGCACCTTCCAATTCTGGAAGAGGAGGTGATCTGGATTCCCTGCCGTCACCACCGCCATAGTCATCGTAGCGCATCGATGGAAATGCTGGTGGGTGCTCCAATTCAGCATAGCCCTGAGAGCGCAGAGAGGCCTGACGCGATACAGACATGCCAACAGGCTAGAAGAAATGTAAGGAAAACACGTTAACGTCGAATGATAACATTGAAAAAACAATCTAAAGAGACCTAGCCAGATCACAAACCAGAGACGAAGCTCCGGAAACAGCAGAAACGGTACGTGAAACAGGAGGTCGTCCCGAGACATCGGATGATGTGTGACGCGATGCTCCCGTATCTGGCGATTGGGAACCCTTCACTTGCTTGGCTTCGCTGACCGCATGCTTTATGTCGCTTTTCATGGCCGACGATAACAGCTAAAAAGGCAGAAAATAATGGCTGAAAATTGCTATCACAAAAGGTGTCGCAACAACGCTAATAACCGTTCAGCGATCCTCATAATGAAAGTTATGACAAAGTTTAAATTAAGAATAAAAATGTGCACTGAGCAAATAAAACTTTCAGAGCAATCATTTTCTTTTACAATCGAAAGGATCCAAACAATGTGACCAAACATTCAGTGCACAGCATGGATAAAACTCATTTTCTGTTGAGTCGAAAGGTTCAAGAAAATGTATTAGCAATAATTATGATAACCTTTAAGTTCTATTTGAAGTTAGTTGAAAAATGCTCTAACTTCAAGTAGAAAATTAGTTATCATGACGATGGTTCATTGAATTTACCAAATAGATTTTCTGGATCCTTTCAACTCAAAAGAAAATGAGAACACCACGAGTTTTCTTTACACTGTACAAAATTTTAAAAGCTTAATTTCCAATTTATCACAACTTTTGTCCAAAATTACTTTTGAAACTGTCATTCCTCCAGCATCCTCTTCTTTATCGTCTGACTTCTTTTCCTGGAATTCCAGTTCGGCTAAACCGTCGTCCGAATATTCCTCAAACATGAAATAGTCCCCAGACCGGATGGCTGTTAAAGAAAGCCGGTGAGACAGTGGTGAGACAGCAGCACGAACAGCGGTATCTGGAGCGTCAGCGAAAGTACGGGGACAAGAAGCGGAAGCGCAAGAAGCTTCAGCAGCGGTAACATTGAAGACATACGAATTAACTGAAAACCACGAACGACCCAACGAAAAATAACTGAGATAAATGAGAAAGAACAAAACAAAACAAAAACGAAACGAAAGGGGAAAACCAAACGAAACACAAAAAATAAGAAAAACAAAATCAAACGAAGCACACCCCAAGAAAGAAAGTAAACACAAATCACAATCCAGAAAATAGAAAAGCAAACGAAAAAAATAAGAAAACCTCTATAGCTCTGAAAGACATTATTTTATCTGAAAATGAAAAAAGATGAAAATGACATGCTCAAAATGGTGACAAAATTAATAGGTGCACGGCGATTAGAGTCTTCAGTTTTTCTTATGCTGTGCAGTCTAGAAATGCGTTTAGAAATGCGCTACCTTACATGTATATGATTATCAAAAGAATTCTACTGTACCGGTACTGTAGTTTTAAGCCCAAGGGATGCATTTTGCGAAATGTTCTGATATCGATGCCCAAATTGAGAACCCTTACAAAATTTGTCAAGTACATGAACTTGAAATGGTTCAGCACAGAGCTGAACGACTTGTCACTGGGACTAGTGAGACCAAAATAATCCGATATCTTCAATGGGATATGTTGAGGTCATGACAGGAACGGGTTAATTCTGAACACGGGTCTTTTTGAAAAAAATTAGTTTGTCGGGCAACTTTACATTGGTGTTGGGAATCTTTAAACAAAACCGCTGAGACGGTAGAACCTGACATTTCAATCCAGTGACGGGGCGCAGAGCCTATTCTGGTCCATACTTTAGAAGAACATGTATAAACTAATATCCTCGGGACCGGCGCTGAATATTAGTTTGGATAGATTGGGGGCAAGGGCCTATCAAGAATACCAATATTACGTCACTCAAAAAGTTATGCAACACACTTTTTTGTAAATTCGCTTTTCATCCTCTAGGGACACAAAACTATTTTTCAACAAAAATTTCATCTGGTTTGTGAACATCAGGCCAAAAGGTAGCACCATAAATTCCAACTCATATATGGCAATCCTGAGAAACCTTTCTCGGCTGCATCATGTCATACAGCTTCAATGTTGTGTTGTTTCACAACAATGTCAGACTGCATGTCAGTTGACACAGTGTATTAATATTAATAACGATGCGAACACAAGTGCAAGAAACCACTAGATCTCAAACACTGCATTTTTGAGGACTTCTTTCAAATATTAAAAAAATTCATCATTATGACGGAAACGCCGTTTGTACCAAAAAGAATGCATTTTAAGTGAATTTTTCATAAGAAAAATTAATAATAACGAAGATGATTTTAGAAAAAGTAGAACACAAACACAGCTTTTCTAATGCTTTTCACGAGATACATTCATTTTATGAATTTCCCTGACTTAATAGTCAAAATGTCATGATTTCCCTGACTTTCCCTGACGGTATGAACCCTGCATTTCTGTAGAATAAAAGATAAATTAACAAAAATAAATGTGGTGCACTATTTTTTGAGTGCTCCCGATAGAAAACTCAACATTGATATACGTGTAAGACAGCGCATTTTTTGTCGGAGATGTCGTATCGAGTGGCATCGAAGCGTCTAAGATAGCAACGTGGCATGCGTTCCGTGCTGTAGCCGTAGATATACGTTACAATTATGATGTGAAAAGGCTGGTGATGACGGGTTAGACTGGCGGCGCGAGTAGGAGCGTCGGATGGATCCGGTGGGGGCGAGGCCAACGACGCTGGAGCGGGGTGTGAACTGCGATTGGGACGCTTGATGAGAGAGCGATGGGTGCAGGACGGGGTGAGGAAGAGGAGGAGGAGGAGGGGGTGAGGCAGAGGAAGGCCTCGGCTGGATGCTGGGAGGCTGCGGATGATGGGGCGCCGAGTCGGATGGATAGTGGTGAGATACGTGGTTGAGGTTGAGATGCAGGGAGCGTCGGTTGGTGGAAGACAAGTTGGAGTGCGGAGTGCCGGGACGATGGAGCAGGTTGGAAGAGTTGGCGGTGGCGGCCAGGTAGGGCGGAGGCGAGAAGAACGGAAAGGATTCCTCGGACGGGGTGCAAACGCCGATGTTGGACGACGGGTGGTGGAGGGCCTGGTAGAATGGAGCCGAGGTGCCCACCATGGACAGGGGAGGTTCCAGGTAGCCGTCCAGGGAGAAGGTGCAGGCGGCAGAGCCCGGAGACGGTGGGCCTCCACCTGTTGGAGACGCAGGTTGAGGATGAAGAGGAGGCGAGGGGGACCTGCGCCGGGGGCGCCTCCGTCGCCGGCGGGAGCGGGTGCGGGTGGCGGACGTATGCGCGGGAGGAAGAGCGGGCAGAGAGACTGGGAAGTGGAGGGTGGACGGACGGATCTGGTCCTCCGTGGGCTCGCCGGCGGGGATGGCGGGTGGCGGAGGGTGAGAGGAGCTGGGGGTCCCCATGGAGTACATGGGCGTTGAAGCGGAGGACAGGTCGGAAGCTGCTGACAAGAAGAGGAAGGAGGAGGAAGAAGAAGAACGAGAAGAAGAAAGAAGAAGACGAGGAAGATGATATGGAGTCAAACAGAATGCGTGTGTTTCGGATGCTTTTGTGCAAATCTGGCGCGGGCCTCTCGAGATGCCGTCGAGCAATGCATTGCGAGGAAGATAAAAACCGAACGACAAAATTTCGAACTACATTTGGCTAACGTAGTCTGGATATCAGTGTTTTCCCATGTTTTGAACAAGCTCAATGGTTTTCTTCTGACTTTGCTGCTAAAATTTTCTAAAATTCCGAGAATTCTTGATATTCTCGGAATTTTTGATATGGTTGTCTGTGGAAGGGCTGTCGGTTAGCCAATAGAAAAACTAGAGATGAGAAATACTGTTGGTTTCTGTTGGCTAATGTTAGTGGGTTTTCACAGCTAAATCGACACAAATATTATTTATCTACTCTCATGCAGTTTGCCTAATCTTTCCAAAGTACTCAGCTTTTGCTCAAGCTTTAGCTAGAAATAGTGCCAAATGGTGACGGCTATGGTCAAACTAATGATTTCGATTATCCGACATTTCCTATGGAGACTCGATTAACCGACAATGCTCCGGTAACAAGCATTTTTTACTGACATATAACGAAGTTCTTATCACTGGTATTTTTACTAACATATACCGTATTTCTTATCACCAGTATTTTTTACCGACATATACCAGGTAGCATCAGATTTTAATATCCAAATGGACTTTGTTCACTAGCATTGGATTTCCTAAGCATTTTCATCATAATTATTTGACCGTAATCCTTACGTGGACCACCCTGTTTAAAAAGATCTCTTCTAAAACACAGCCCTAATCTACAAGAAATTCAATATAACAATAATATGATGGTGACCATCGGTGATATGCAGCGATAAATGCCAATTCAATTGGGTTGACAAATTACACTCCCATCACATTTTATTTAAGATAAGGTACTTAGTTGTAGTGATTTGAACATTCTTTTGAAATTTAGTCATTGCGATGCTTATCCTCCCCAATGGCTAGAGAGGCCGCATTGTTGTGCAGAAGAAAAGAAAACACGATTCTAGTTCGACTATAGGCTCCATGCAGATTGGAAACATACATTTATTTGCATGGAGCCTCGAGTTCTTGGATAGGAATGAGAGAAAGAGAAAGATAAGGAGATAAGGCTAAGAAATATGGAGAATGCAGATGAGGGTGGCGCCCATCATGATGATGACGATGATAATGAAGATAATGCTTGAAAATGGCTATTGTCAATGATTATACGAATGAACAGACTGAATGTGAAAAAATTAAAAGCTACTATATTAGTAAAAATGGTTTGTTAATACTGTTACTTTTAAAATTTCTACAATGCAGGAAGACAAGAACAAGTTTAAGTGGAAAGTTGAACATTCTCGAGGTGTAATTTCTAATCAAAAAACAACTGCTAGCTTGAGAAATATTATAACCATTGTTTTAAAAGAATTCACAAAAAAACTATTCGTATAGCAATATTTCGATCACGTGTCTTTTGCAAAAAATTTACATCAACGTGTTCGTATTAAGTGGAAAATTAATTCTCTCATTATGCTGAATCTGAGTTTCTCTGTATTGATTTATATACGGTAACATGCTTGTCATGCAATGGGCAATGTCTAGCAAACACGGCACGCAATTTTTACCTTGGAAATGTTCTTGAGCTTCGGAATATTCTTTCCCTCGAATCTTTCGCTGATTCGCGCGGATCCTGTCCATCTTCTTCTTGATTTTTTCGACAATTTCGCGCTCGGCAGTTTCCTGTTCGCTAACTTCCTTCATCAGCAGCTGGTTGATAAGTTCAGCACCTCTACATAACGAATTTCAAAATCAATGCTTCGACCTAAAAAGCCATCGAAAAACGACTGCACGTAAAGCATTACCTCGATGCCAATTTGGTTTGGGCGTGCATTTCTGTTACCAAATGATGGAAATAATAACTGCAGAAAAGCCGACGTTGCATAAGCATAAACGCTAGGCATATTCCGTCCCACAAAAGACCGGCTTCATCCTCGGGGACAGTACACTCACCCATTTTAGTGACTGAAAAGAGATAAATGCAAATCTTGCAGTAAATAAATTCAACAGTAACAACGATAAACAATTGGTTGTCTGCAAAAATAGAAACACATACCTATGGTATAATCCTTCTCAAATTTCTTAATGCAGGCTATTCCAAACAGCTGAATTGCCCAACAAAAATGATTCAGCATTTCCGTAATATATACACATCCAACCATCTGCAAATTTATTTAAAGTAATGTAATAATGTTGCTTATTTTCCAAAATACACACAAAGTGCCAGAATAAAAGATGGAGCCGAGTAATTGGAATTTGTTGGAAAATTTACCTGCAGAATTGTTTTTGTAAAAATGACGAATATATTGTAAGCTAGCAGCATGTTCCATCTGAAAAGAAAAAAAGTATTTCTCTTTTTAAGCAAACATGTGTACAGTTGATCAGTTACATTTTTCGTTTACGTAACAGTTAACTTACAGCCGTAAAATTGACTTCAGTGGTTTCAAGTAAAATTCCTGTCCATTCCACAAAAACAGGAAACAGCCAATAACGTAGCCCATTGCGAACAAGCTGACACGATTGGTTCCAGCCAAAAAGATGATGGCCAATGTTAACCAATAAAACAGCGAAAATATGATCACCTTCACTGAATCCAGATACGACCTATAGCAAAAAGCAATTTCTATAAAAAAACGACTTTTCAAATAAACATTAAGTGAAAGTGTGATAGATTGTAAATGCGTACGTGGTATTGGTGACAAAATCGGGAATAGGATTTTTCTCGTGCTCGTATGCACTAATATAAATGATTTCTTGGTTGCTGCCCCCTTCGTAATTTTCAGCCATTGGAGACGCCTCGATTTGGAAGACAAATAATTGGCAACAAGCAAACAGCAACAGAAAAAAGTCAACTGGAAAAAAGTAAAAATAATTAGATGTGATGGGGCTTGGAAAAAAGGGTTTGAGCATGAGATATAAAAAAACTTGCCTGCAAGTTTGTACGCAGCTAAAGGTTTAGCAAAATCAGGAAGATAAAGCCATTCACGCAGCTCGGCATGCATGAAAGTGACGCTCCATGGATACTCTATAATAAAAAACAATCAAATTTGCAGTGAGAAAACTGTCCCGATTCTGAAGAAAAAAATAAGGTACGAACGTAACTTACCTATGCAAAATCCTGGCGGCATGCCGACACACATACAATATTGAATCGGCAACAGGATTGCCAAAAAACTAACATAAAAAGGCCAGACCCGAGCCAGGGTAGTTCGTTTTAATAAAAACATGCCACCCAGCCAGAGAGAATAAATAAGAGCGAATATGTCGAGCCTAACGCCAATAACAGCAACATTAGTCATTAAACAAATCTGAAATGAAGGAAAAGGCATTTATGGATAAATATATGCAATTATAAAATGTGTAAACAAAAAATTGAGTAAACTGAATAGAGCATTTTAAAGTATTTTTTTCTTATTAATTATAAATACTGATAGCCTAGCAACCAAAAAAAATAAAATCTGAGATATATGAATCTCGATGCTTCCGATTTCTTCGCAAAAGGCCTATATGGCGGATTAAAGGGCACATTCGAATGCTCAAAAAACTATCAATAACGTTGGTTCAAGACAGTTTTGTACCTCAACACCAAATTTGTAGAAAGCATAGTTGACAAGATATTTCAGACACTCCTTTACTCCAATGTCAGCTTTGGCCCTGTCAATGTCCGTGAACAATACACCCGGTTTGGGAATAGGGGCATCTGTCTGATTACGGTGATAATTTTGTCTGACTCTGACCACGGCTTGAATGGACAATACTAATATTAATCCAATATAACCCTAAAACAGAGAAATTAACATCGTCATACTCATTTCAATACGAACACCTTTAAATTAAACTTACAATTGAACATAACATTGCGGCTCTACCTTCAAATATTCAGGCAAATCCACGACTTTGTGAAACCCCATCCAGTGAGCATTATTTACAGTATCGTTGAACGGATAGGGGAGAGGTAGAGATTCATTTAAATATTGAACATCCTGTTCGAGAAATTAAATGTTAGATTATAATTTTCTACTTTTCCTCGATTTTTGCGGCAATATTGAGGGATGCATACTCACTGTGCAATTGACAACCCAAGCCTCTTCCACATAATCGATTTGATAAATCATCTTCGAAATTAAAAGCACGGACGACCAGATGGCACAGCAGTGAGAGACGATGAGCTGGATTGGCCGAAACGGTAGAGCAGCCGTGACGAGTACAACGAAAATGACATGGATGACACAGACCTAAACACACAAAAATTGAGGAAAAAAATTCAAAAAATCGGTGACAAAATGAGAAGCAAAAGAAATACAAGACTTGAGTCTTACATCGTATACGGCTAGCATAAGAGCGGCAAATAACACTATTTTAATCATGTGAATCTCCAGAAATCGCCACAGAAATTCGCTGACCGTATTGTAAAGTTTCACGACGTATGTGGTGCCCATTTTGAAATAGCGCAACAGTGTATCTTTCCAGGACGCTAAATTAAGGATAATAACTAATTAACGGTTTTTGCACATTTTACTATTCGAGTCTCTAGTATTTTACAGTACTAATTCAAAAATGAATTTGAATTTTAGTTTTTTGACTAGATTGCACAACCTTTCACATTATTATCGTTAGAATCCCTGAGTTGTGGGAAAAAAACAGAAGGTTAACATACATTGCTTTGCATCAGTCTCATCTTTGGTTTTCTGCTCGTCTGGGCTATATTCGATTTCTTTGTAAGATGGTTCGTCACCCGTTGGCGTTGAGGGAATCCCAATAATAACTGGCATTTGCTCACTGCCTGGTTTGTGAGTTTCACCATTTCTTGGGCTCATGGGTTCTCCATCATTTCCCACATCACCAAACCCATCCCCCTCTCCTTCAAGGTCAACTCTGGTGGGAGGCTTGGATTCTCCGTTTTCAGCCGTTGCTGCTGCATTGGCATTTTCGCTCGTTGGCGTTCTCTCAGTTTCTTGGGGGGAAGACAGCCGATTGTTGTCACTGAAAGAGTTCAATTTTGCGCAACAAATTTTACACATCACTATTGATTTGGACAAGTAGGAATAGAAATTAACAAACACTTTAAATTTATAACTTCAGAGTAAACCTTATTTTAGGAATTATAATGTATACGAAGTACAAAAACAAACAAAGTTTACGTACTTGCGATCAATGTCTGATATCCTGAGAAAGTCTTTATGAAAATAATGCAATTGGATGATGGTGATGACAACAAAAAATGTGGGTTGTAGCAGTTTAAGGAACAACTGCCCCGTATCAAACACTTCGAGGCCAATATCCCTTTGTCTGCGGTTCATAAAAATATATGCTTTGTTAGCGCTAAAGTTTATGTTAGTGAAGTGGCAACTGAACCATAACTACTTACAGCTTCTCTGAAATGCCAATATAGTCCGACCAATAATCTTTGAAATATTCAAATTGATACGTATAGATCAATATTAAAACAAGCATGGAGTAGATGATCACAGTCAACCAAAAGAAATACATAGCGGATCGCCAAAAATTGTAAGAGAGCTAAAATGGAGAAAAAGTGATTTTTTAAGCTTTGAAACACATTTCACTAACACAAATAAAGTTTTCACTAACCTGAAATGTAAGGATAAACGACAAAAACAGCGCCATGTACATGATACGAAATATGACCACTTTATCTCCTTGCAAGCTTATGACCATCAGCATGCACGCAACAACCCAAATCCAGTACGTCGTCAGCACACTCAACACAAAATCTCCCAACTTTTTCATGAAAGGACTAGACTGCACACTAATTTGCCGTTGCACATCTGCAATGAAACAAATTATTTGCACAGGTCATAAAGATGACATCATGCACATCTCATAAATGATTGGGATAGCTTGCATTATTTACCGACAGACTGCGAGCCAGCCTGGGCTGTGCTGTAGGCCATTTTCACAGGCTGCATCAAGACTCCATCGGTAATTTTGCGATTCTTTTCCTGGAATCTTTCTTCCATATATTGGCGTAAGGTGATCCAAAACATTACGGTATAAAGAACCTAAATTGGAACAAATCAAACAGCAAATCCATACATAAAAACATTACATCTTTCGTATCAATATAATAAAAGCAGGGTGGAACTACATGTATCTAGATATTTTAATCCAGCTAAACTTATCGGAGCATTGTAGCAATCTGACTATCATGAAATTAATCACAGAATTTAATCAACACAAATAAAAAGTAAGCTTCGTATTTTTAAAACGAAACATTTAAGAAAAAATTAAGCGATAATTACGAACTATTTTCAAATAAATAACTTACTTTTACTGCTAGAGGTAGACATGGTAAATGTGTATATTTCACCAAACCAATCTGAGTTAAATTGACTTCATCAATCTTCTGAGGCAATTCATCATCGGTCAAACTCAGGCCATAAATGTACTGAATAATGAGCAACGCTTCGGCGTACATGACGAGAGCAGGGGAGGATCGAAGGCAAGCCTTTCTCGAGCTCGGCATCATCCACAAGATGCACGACCACAACAACAACACAAAAGTTAACCAGCTGTGATAAGTTATACTGTAAGCCTAAAGAATTTGACAATTAGTCGCAGAGCACTTTCTCACTGCTCACGAGAACAAGAAAAATATGCCAAGTTAAGAAACATTTTGAAAGACGTACCATCATGACGATCAATGTAGCTATATAACTCTGGCGCGTAATCAACATAAAAATAGACATGAGGGGTGCAAATAGTTGTCTAATGCGACTCATTGGTAATTGACGAGCTAAAGTGTCAAAAAACATAAATGAGATTAAATTTAGTTATTGTGAACAAACAACGTAGTGGATATACTTACGATCCTCACTCGCAGGGGCATCAGTATCGATGTTGGACAGAATCACGCTACCGTTAGGATCAATTTCTATGTTTTCTATTTCATTGCGACGTGAATCTCCCGCTCCCTCAACAGAGCTGTAATGCCGTGCGGCACCATCAGCGCTAAGAAGCTGAAGGTTTTCAAGAAAGGCCATTAGTAATGAAAGTAAAAATAAAATGATATTAATTTAAGTTGCAATAATTATTGCTGATAGATTTTCTAAGTCAGACAAGGATGCTTCACAAATATTTCCAGGAAAGTTAATTCTATCTTCAGAGAACTATAAAGCCCGACTATACAAAAACATGAGAATTAAACTACATATACATAGCTATCATCTATCAGCAGTAATTAGAGATCTAGAAATTGTCCAAATCTACATTCTGAGAGCTTGGATAACAGCGTTAGAATGCGAGCTTAGTGCATTAATCGGTTTAGTGATGCATAATCAAACAGCAAGGACATGCGCAAAAACAGAAAAAATAGAAATAAAAATGGTCGTTACATACTGGTGTGGCTTCTCGTGAATTTTCATACGATATTGTCTGCGACAGAGTCATTTAAACGTCCAAGTTTCAAATTCAAAATAAAATTTTTTGAAGTCAGGCGAGCAGGCATTGGAGGGATAAATTGAATACAAGCAGAATGAAGATGCGTTACAGGTGGGGAAAAACAGGAAATCAAAAGAAATAAAAATCACTTATTACTGACGTGATCAAATATCTGCAAAATTCTAAAGCAAATTAATGAAATATATTCTCCGAAAGAATATACCAACAACTGATACAAGCGCTTCCATTTTTGATGGCCTAGAAGTTATTTACCAATAATTTAGTAATGAATAAACCTGAAGTTTTTTTTTTAAATTTAAATAAGTAGATCATCTTGCACAAGTCAAAAAATTATGCAAATAATATATCTCTGAAAATAGCTAATATCTAAAACCAAAAACAGCAAAATTCGCATCAAGTACAAATGTCAGCAAATTAAACGTGAAATTTTTACAATTTGCAAAATGCTTTTCATAAAAACAAACAGCTGCGTAGTCTCAAAATACCCAAAACTGACTATCACCCCTGAATGAAACTGTTTCAACTGAGATTCATGCTAAAATGAGGGCAAAAACATTTGAAATGATATCGGCCAAAACAAATTTTCAAAAAAAGGTAAAAGCATTCATGACGTGAGCATAAAATGCCGAACCCCTTATGGTTTTATACGAAAGGGCATCTGGAAATGTGTCCAATTAGGTACATACGCGTTTAGCGGTTGGTCTCCTGCGGACAGATTTGCCGCGGCGACTCATAGACGGTGGTTTCTCGCTTTTGGTGCGCCGCAAGCGGTACTGCGAAACCTGCATCGAAGACCTAGGGGTGTTGTGCGGGTGGGTGAAATGAGCTGGTGGTGTTAGAGTGCCAGCGAAAAGAGGCGGATAGTCGCTCAGATGAAAAGGCATTGCTCCTTCACCAGGAAAAGATTTCCCGTCATCTACAAAATGCTAAGGCGAGATCAAGAGGTGGGTAGGAAATGCAAATTGGTGGGAAATTAGAAAGCCGAGAGAGGCGAGATCAACTAGTGTTCAATAACGGTTCAGACACAACACAATCTAAATTAATTGCCTAATTCAGCACAAATCCCAACTCCAGGCTAAAAACAACTGATGTCATGCACAGGGCCCAATTACCGTAAGATGTCAACTGCAAAACTTCACAAAACATATTTACGAAGATGTTGAGACAGACAAAAAACACTGGGGTTCTGACATGATAGATTTTCAAAGGGAAATTTGTAATTAAATTGAGAATTAATTTCTTTTTCTAATTCTCAAATTAATTTTTAAACAATAAATAAACGGAAAGAAGTTCAAAATGAATCATAAACAAATGAATAATTTTTTTTTAAAGTGTGGCGAATATATAATTTATATATAATTAAAAAAAGCATCAATTCTCTCAAAAAAAATCATTCCCAATAATCAATAAATTCACCACAAATCCCAATTAAAATAATAATACTAAGTTTAGGATCTGAAATATGGTGACCCTTCACAAGCATTATTACAGTCAATTTCAACAAATACTACCAGTATTATAATACTGATCATGTAATGGGCACAATACTGATGGGCGATTAACCGACATTTTGGATAACTTACTATCAGTAGTGTCAGCAATGGGATTCAGATTTGAATAATTTTGGGTCTAATAGTTCATAGCTATGGCAGGTTCGTGCTGTTGCACGGAAGACACATTACAGTATAAGTATTATTCACGATATTAATTGGTTATTAAGTTAAAATGTAATCAACAAACTTAGTTCAGGATGAAATCCTTCAGCTATAAACACGTGTAAAACGCCCATTCACCACGTAGTACAATGTGCAAAACACGTCAGGCGATAAGCAATACAATAATAATAATATTTAACGAGTTTACTTACAGGCATACTCATCCAGAGTTTGGTTTCCATTACTAAAACCCAATACAGTGCTAGTAATAGGGCCGGATTAACGTATGTGGCCCACTCGAGGTTCAGAAACTGGATGGTCCTGGGATCGTACGTATTTATTTCGACCATGTTGGTTAAACCAAACAACCTAAATGGATGCACATCGAGATGAGTTTAGTTATTAAATAGGCGAATCACAAAACTCACCGAGTCGTGCGTTTTCACGGTTCTCACCTTGCGTAAAGGCTGTCAGGTTGAATAAGTTCTTGAGAAATCGGCATTTGGTAAACGTATAACACTATGAGATGAACGGCGGCAAATATTAGGAGAAATATCCGAAACATGGCAAATCCCCTCCTGAGTTTCTTGTCGCAAGAAACCCAAGTGGCTACAGCTAAAAACGCCAGAAAATAGGTAGCGCTGGTGATGCTTGGGCGGATGATACCCGCACCAGCCAGAAGCGCCATGGCGATGCCATCCCCAAGAGTGCTCAGAATGGTAATCCTACGTCGCTTCTGAACTTTGACTTGAGTGAGTGGAAGTTGAGAGTCGCTGGTTCCATCAGCGGATTTATAGGGACCGGAAGCCTCGGCCATTTTGGCACAAGGAATATAAACCATGCTGCTGACGATTAGCATCAGTGCCTCTGGTCCGATGAGGCGAGCAGCTTGCAGAGGATCTATCTTGTCATACCTGTGAAAAAAGATTTTAAACATTAAAATGTTAAAATTTGAAAATGTTCCTTTACATACGTTCATCACTAATGTTTGGGATATTTAGTTTATCCCTGTTTGATAATCGATTTTTAAAAAGATTTTCTAGATATTCGTTAATTCAGGAATTCAGGATATTGACTGTTCTCTAAGGTCTGATGCTTTTGACCAAGGAAATTGAAACGCAACATGTGAGTTTGGGAATTGATTATTGGCTTAAATATTTACTTTTCATTCATATGCTGCTAAGTTGTGTTCTACTCAGAGACGACGTGAATTAAAATAACTTTCCTGAATTTGCAAATTGGAGATGTGCCAATGAAATTATTTGAAACTATGAAAACGTTTTAAAATTAAATTTCTAATACGAAAATCTGCCAGTGCAGTGTTCTTCAGGTGCTTTTGTCCTAGGAAAGTGAAACGTAAATTGAAAGGAATTACATTAATTTGTACTTTTTATTCCCATTCCGCTAATTCGTATGCTACTTAGAGAAGGCGAAACTTAAAATAATTTTCCTGAATTTGCAAATTTGAGATGTTTCTATTTGATACTTACCTCTGAAATCCAAGGTGGCGCAATAGCGTTTCCAAAAACTCATCTGGGGCATGGAATAAAGAAAAAAAAATGAATTCACTCGACAATTGAAAAAATACATATTTTTTGGCGAAATTTCCATAACCTAGACATACTCACAGCCTTTCAGAATACTTCCATATGGTGGTAAAGACAAAAGCACCACTTGAAAGACTGTTTGGGCAACTGTTGCGAGGATGGAATAGCCTAGCACAGCTTTCAAGTAACGCCCGGTGTGGCCTTAAATTTAAAGAAATTTCGTAAAACACAAACACAAGTGACCATAAGGGAAAAAAACTGATATCAATTTAATCTAGACATTACCTGCCATAGATTTGGCTGAAGGTAGAGGGACCACAGGCGCTCCGAGCAAAAGGAACAGGTACACGAGGGACAACACATTTTGTCGACAAATTACAGCTGAAAAATAAAAGGAAAAATCAGAGAGGCTCATTGATGCCTTAATTAATAGGTGTATGATTTTACCACAGTCATTCGCAAATACAATTTCCATTAGCCATGAGAGAAATTTTCAGATTTACGGAGGTGTTTCTGCGCCATATAACAGCGTGAAAAAGCATTAGGTCTAATTGAATTGGGCCTGCAGGGCTCGGCTTCGGGTCATTAGGAGATTCGAGAGGCACGTAATGTCATAAAGCCCTATTATATCGAGAATCGACGCGTGTTTCGTGGCGCAATTTAAAGCAAAAATAATCACTCAGAATGATCGCGGCTGGCAATTAGTGGATTCGTTAAATTAATAGGGAAATTTAAGGGGATGCAGTGAATAACAGAGGAAAGCACTCGGGTTAAAGAGGATGGAGCTAAATGGACTACGAAATGTGATGCAAATAAAGTATACATGTAAATGTCTGGCTAACATATATACAGTACAGTATTACATATCCCAAACATTTCTATAGTCAAATGAAGAATTAGTACACCCTGTATACAAGATTTGTCGTTTGATTGACATATTTTTATATTTATTCCTTCTTCTCGTTATCTCACTAAACATGTTTTCCTTTAGTTACTACTCTTGCATTGTTTGGGAACATTCAAGTATTATGTCATCAATTTAGGGGGAGGAGTTAGCCAATTGACGACAAATGATTATACAACTATTTAAATTTATCATTTGTGATTTTATTTATAAAATATTTCGCTGATTTCTGAAGTTTAAATTTTTGATCTATAATTGTCATTATTTACGGGGAGTGGGTGGCGGGGGTGATGACATAATCACTGTCCAAAAATATTTTCGACTCTGCCTAATAATAAGATAAGAAATGATGAGTTTAGCTCACAGGAGTACTAATGAAGCGAATTATACGAAAAAAAAACGCTGGGACCTTTCAATTAAGTTTTACAATATGTTATCACTAAATGCATGTAGTGATTTTTAGCAACATGTCAACTAAATTTCAAAAGATGAATTTTAACACAACTTTTTATTTTGTGAAATTCCATGACTCTTAATTTCAATTTGATGACTTCTCCATGACTTCCATGATCTGAAATTTCATTTCATGACTTTTCCATGACTTCCTTGACTGATAGACATTCTGTGTTTATAAAACAGCAATGATGCCATCATCATTTGGCTGTCCCCAAGATGATGACATAATACTTGAATGTCCCTTCATTTCAGTAAACTGATTTTCAGGATTTTCAGAACATAATCTTGTGGCAAAATTGTCAAAAAACCAGATGAAGAATGAATGACTAATGGCAAAGCAATCGCAAACTGTCACAGCTCGTGATTTCACAAGCGGAGTAGCCTCATACTGATTGGAGAAGACATTTCCAAGATAATAAGCTACTAGCCAAACAACCAAATAATTTATGTGTGAGCTGTTGGTAAACAGCACATCATAGTATTCACAGAAGTCCGGTCATGAAGCCCAAGGCCTGATGACCATCTAGCTCAATGACATGATTGCTGGTTGATAGAGAGATCACCAGGAATTCAGCAATGAAATTCGAAGCCTGATCACAGATAAATAGCCCTCTTGATGTCGCTGCAAAGGCCAATTAAACGTGTCATTAATTTGAAGGAAAACCGATTCAGATAGACTGGCCAACATGAACCGATGCCAAAATCGTCTCGAGCTTCTAAATCCTCTTCGGGGACCAAAATTGTTAATATGCGATTGGATTTCTGTCGGGGGTACCGGTCATGAATAAGCATCGACAACGTTGCCAAAAAAATATGGGGATGAAGAGGATGAGGAGTCGTTGACAAATCGGTGTTATTTGCCTGGCTTTTTCTGTCTCCCTAGGGCTCGATGAAAACAAAAACAGTGCGGAAGGTTGATTGTTCCAGAAGAGGAGAAAATGAATCCAGGAGATGCTACGAGCTGAAAATATGCCAAATGAATACCCGAGTTGAATCCCCGAACCCTCGCCATTGGGCGACCATAAATTATTAAAGAACCAGAAAAAATGTGGTAAGCATCCCGTACCAACCCAAATATGCCGCAGACACGCCCTATCAACGACGACAACCGTGTTTTGCCAGCGTTCATTAGCCACGTTTAAAAATTCATCACTACAGACCCAGCCTAATCCTCCCAATTTCTCTCGCCTTATTCACTAATTAGGATTTCAACATCCCCATTTTCGGACTGTCCTGAAAAACCACAATGCTGCACATGCCGCAGCTCTGGAAAACCATGAATTAGTTTACTCAAACTCTTCGCTACCATAAGGTGTAACTGAAATTTCACCAATAATGTTCAGAATGTTCAAATGTTCCCAGGGCATTTGATATTATAAACTATCAAAGTATGTTCAAGCATTGTTCTAATTAACAAATACGTTTACGTGTAGCACTACTGATCGTGTAGGGGTAATACTGATGAATTGACGTCCAATTCCGATTACTGACGATCTGAATTTTTTGGAAAGCTTACTGTCAGTAATGAAATATTGACAGTTATAAAGCACTGGCCGTGTAAGGTCTTAGGCTGGGGGAAGGGGTGTAGGTCAATTGATGATAAATGATGATAGGCTCTGGGGGGAGGGAGGAATCAGCCAAAATATCGGACATTTACTTTTATAACAATGTGGGGCTACACTACAGAATAGTCCCTCTGCTGTCCTGCTCCGACATATAGACGCAATGAGAAAATAGGCTTCTGCTAATGGCTCATAGGCTTGCAGTGATTGCCCATGGTTAGGAGAAGCTAACTAAATTAATTGCATGTTGAAGTTAGTTTAGGTTAGGTCAGGATAAACAAAAAAAAAACAATAAGAAAAATAAAAGAAACAGGATAAATTGGAGAGATAGGACAGGTGTCATTCTTTTCTACTAGACAAATAGGGTTTAAATATGCATATTTCGTGCACATTTGGAGCAGGTGCTATACTGCATTATATCTACATGTGCATGTAAATCTGGGTTAAAAAATAAAAACCATCATTTGTCAAACCTGCCCCTGTCTCACTACAATCAACATTTTTTGCTCAACATTTCATTTAAAATTAAGTTCAATTGGAATTTTTTTTTCTAGAAAATCAGGATTGTGTTGACGTCATACGTGGACGTCCCCTAACAAAGCTCATAACCAACGTGGCCATAACATAAATACTACATAAGTACTGTGGGCGCTCCTAATCATTTATAATTTCTCTTACTGAAGATACATACAATCGTTATACATTTCGTACTTCAGGGAAGGAGCAATTATTACGTAATCATAAATCCGTGATGTCGTTGTTAAATCTCCATGGAATTGAGTGAGAAAACGATGAATCAGTTAGGCTAGGAGAGCTTCTCATAAAGTAGGAAAAAGCATGTTTAAATGTCATTTGTCTGAGTACTCGATATTCACAATTCATCCTTAGGTGGCATTTTTCCAGGTAGACAATTAACACACTAGGAAATGCTAGAAATGCTATGACTAATGGCAAAAATAAACGAGCCTGCAAGGACGAATGCGTGGGCAGAACGAATTTGGATGAAAATGGTGGATGATTGTCCTTCTGAACAATTAGTAGGCTTCGTGCACCACCCACTCACCCAAGACAAGAATTATGAACAATCAGCGTTAATTAATATGTGAAAACTCTAATTAATTAAGACATTTCTTCTATGTTATCTGTCATTTCCAAAACTCATTTTAAACTTCTTGAATCGAGGCATCTGAGGTTAACGAAACAAATTGTAATTCAATATTAATTTCAGTTATATCTAGCAGATGAATTAAACCGTCATTAAAAATTGATACATTCTTAACTGTGCTCTGAGCGGTAAGTTGAGATGAATATTCAGGGCAGATGACAAGTCATAATTATAAGCGAGATAAGTTTTAGTAATTTATGATTCGCTGAATATACGTTTTCATAATCGTCCACCCACGCCATACACGATAGCTAAATTATGTCAGTGGTGCTTCATAAAAACTCAACAACGTTACAGATTTGTAATACTTGAGGGTGGGTATGTGGATAGTCATCTGCGAAGAAACAACGTGATGGAATGCGTAAATGTTTGGTGTATGAGTGCATGTAGAAGTGGGGGTAGTAAATCCCCTGTCCTGTAATGTTGAAATATTCGATGAAACAACATAATGGAATGAACAAATTTCATCTGTTATTTATACAAAGCTTATGAACAGAGCATTGGACACACTATTGGACATGTGTTTTTTTTTAAATGAGAAAAATGATGGATTTTAATCCAAATTTTTATACACATGTAGATGACTACTAATGAATTGGTTGAAGCAAACAATCTCAAATTGCCTGGCATTTTCACGAATTTTCACCTATTCTCTGATATTCCCTGACAACTTTTCAGTCATTTCCTTGACATTTTACGTGTCATTTTTCAAAAACAGTAAGAAAAATGATGATTTTATCCCAAATTTTCATAACAAAAATGATGACTAATCAATTGGCTGATATCAACTATCTCTTTCCTGACATTCCCTGATATTTTCAAGGATTCTCTGACATTACCTGACACTTTTTCATTTCCCTGATATTCCCTGACTGTCCAGAAAGTGGCAACCCTGTACACTGTACTTGAACGTTCCCAAAATGGTTATGAGGCCTACATGGAGCCGCATGACCATCGAGTTCTCAAGACGTGAGACATCCTCTATGATAAATCGAGGAAAGCTGACAACTAATTTCCTAATAGCGACAATAACCTAAATATCGGTAGGAATATTTCAATCATTATTTCCTCGCCGTCTTGCTTAATTGCTGGAGATAACAAGCTCGGAACGAAAACGTTGGAAGAGCTCCAAAAAAACAGCAAATTTCTTGGCGTTTACACGAATATCAAAAGAAATATTTCCCCAGTTGTCACGTACATTTGTCGTGCTTTGTACTCTCGGTTCGCTTCGGCAAATTCATCGAAAATGGGTTTCCAAAGAAATAAACATCTGCGCGTTCATAGGTTTTCAATGCAGGTACTGATCAAGGTAATATGCCAAACAGGTGCTGGTTCCCAATCATCGTCCCATTTGGAGGAACCAAGGATTTTCGAGTTGTAAATTGTCACGCACATTATTTAACCTCACGAATTCCTTGACTTTCGCCCGTGTGGCGTAGGAAGCAATCATCTTATGAATCGTAATAAACCTGGCGAAAATACAGAGGATTGCAAATGTGTTTTTGGGTCGAGATTGGATTTTTGGCGACTATAAATTTTGAGTCTGCCAGAAATTGGTAAATCTTGATTCATTCAAGTTAATATGGATGGAAATCACTGTAGAAAATCACTAAGATTTAGCTAAAACTCTCCTTAAAATTACAAATAATACCTCAACTCCAATTACCCAATGTACATACTGTAACTCAAATTATCATTTTGAAACGAAATACTGTATGATGCAATTTTTTGCATATTAAAAATGGAATTGCCGAATCACCTACGATTGACCCTGAGATGACCCGAGTGTCAACCTGACCTAGTATTGTATTATTTAATGTAAAAAATAATAATTAACAATTTGCAGTTTAAATTAACTTGTGTATTTAGTTTCTTGAAACTATGAAAATATTGCATTTAAAACTAATGACGAGGTCGTGTTTCCATGAACAATGCAGAGGAATGCAAATGGATCATTAGGCCGAGGTTGGAGGTCCCACATAGCAATCTCGGAGTTAACCTCCGTATAATCAGCGGATGCCCGAATACGACAGTTGAAATCAAAACATCAATTAAGCGATGAATGCAGTTTAATATAGGCAACTACTGATAATTTAATCAAATGAAAATGATGGGAGCGAAGCGAACCGAGATCAAATTGCACGTCGCCAGCTCTAGAGTCTAGACATTATACGATTGCAGCGTTACACTAACCGGCAAGATAGAGACAATTAATTAAGTGGGTATTTAGCTGGATAAACCCAATTTTGATTCAATTCAATTCTATTCAACTCAGTACCCTACTATCAGTAACTGAATACC